>OY829530.1:4848986-5104998 GCA_963691665.1 Clepsis dumicolana
AACGTTATTATAAAATGTTGCTACTAGAAACGAATGTCCATAGACGAGATTTTGATCCCAATAAACCAATAAAAAGTAACAAAGGTCAGAAATATTTATACATTATAAAACCGCTTTTCAAATTATCGAAACAACGTTCAATAAGCGAAGATTTATGTACTTACGGCAAAGGACTACCAACAATGAAAAAAGTTAAAAGAGATGTTTCATATGTCTATTGGGATAATCCAAACGAATTAGTTGAAAGATTGAAATTACTCATTGCTTCCCGTGATGCCGGTAACACAGGATTAGACAATGAAATAATATCAATTGTAGAAGAACTTCGTGAAGCGGGCTTGGTTAATCAATGATATATAAAACTGGTATTTTACTTTTACCATCAGTCGAAGCCGGAAATTTGATGATACATAAGTGCATAAAAATAAGAAGTGAAAATGAACATAGACAAATTCGGTCATCATGTTCATAAACGTTTGCGTGTATGTGAAGTTTTTGAACTTAACAATAAAACTTTGCTGCGTTCTGATGATGGCGATTTCGATCTACAATCATCGCGATTAAAGGGGGTAGCGGATCCTTTGACACCCAATGATGCAGCTAATAAGCAATATGTCGATCAGCTCGTCCAGGACACTTACGAGAAGAAGCATCTAGATTCTTTATTCAAAACTATAAATTCTCAAATTCATCAGCTTGCAAATCAGTTGAAAATAAACTTTTATACAAAAAGGGACATAGACAATATTTTAAGTAATTTCAAAGATGACAAAAGAACAAGTCGTGAATGAAATCCATAGATCGGCCCGAAAAAATTTCAAGCGTCGCGCAGTTATATTAAAAGGAATTGATGATTTGTGGCAAGCAGATTTAATTGACTTACAGAATTTACATACTGTAAATAAGGGATATAAATACATTTTAGTTGTTATTGATACATTTTCAAAGTACACGTGGTGTATTCCTACGAAATCTAAAACTAAAACAGAAGTAAAAAATGCATTTGAACTAATTATCAAGTCGACCAAACGAATACCTAGAAACTTACAGACAGACTTTGGAAAAGAATTTTACAATGATCAATTCGATTGTTATGTGAAATCCTTAAAAATAAATCATTATTCCACGTATTCAGTTAAAAAGGCGTCTATTGTTGAAAGGGTAATAAAAACGCTCAAGAACAAACTTTACAAATATTTCAGTTTCATCGGGAACTACAAATGGCTTGGAAAACCTTTAGATGAGATAGTTCAATCTTATAATCAAACTGTGCATAGCACAACAAAATTTAGCCCAAATGAGGTGAATTTTAATAATGAAGCCGAAGTAAAGAAAAACATAGATAAATCACAATCCAATCGGCGTTTTAAATTAAATATTTTTAATGTAGGAGATCATGTGCGTATAAGCAAGTACAAAAGCGTCTTTCATAAAGGTTATACGCCTAATTGGTCAACTGAGCTATTTACTATTAAAAAGGTGAATCACACTCGTCCTGTTACTTACCATATTGAAGACCAACGAAAAAACTCAATACTCGGTACATTTTATGAACAAGAACTGCAAAAAACTAAGTATCCAGACGTTTACCTCATCGAAAAGGTAATCAAAAAAAGAGGGAAAAAATTGTATGTTAAGTGGTTAGGACTTAACGATAGCGAAAACAGCTGGATCGACAGAAATGCCATTGTATAAATATATTTAAAAACTTTCTCGCGCTAAGTCATTAACTTTTGGGATATGAAAGGAAGAGGACTTCTAAACAGTATTATTAATCACTTACCGTTTGAACTGCACTTACCTGGCTACAATTATTGCGGACCAGGCACAAAATTGCATAAGCGATTGCAAAGAGGTGATAAAGGAGTTAATGAATTGGACAACGCGTGTATGCAACACGATATAGCATACGATAAATATTCTGACCTAACAGACCGACATCGTGCAGATTTTGAACTCTATAAAATGGCTAAACAAAGATTGAAGTCAAAAGGTGTTGGAAAAGGAGAAAAACTTGCGTCTTGGATAGTTAGCAAAGTGATGAAATCTAAAATGAAAGCTGGTGCAGGGATAAAATCATTTAAGCATTTTGTTTCTAAGATACGTACCGAATTGAAAAAAAACAAATCTAAAAAAGAAGGCACTGCAGTCAGTCGAGCTTTTGCTGCAGCGAGTAAAGTATTTCTTAATAACAATACGAGTAAAATGAGAGTTCCTCGATTAATACCGATTCCTAAAACTGGAGGTATATTGCCACTAATACCTATTTTCGCGGGACTTTCTGCGTTAGGGTCATTGGCAGGAGGAGCTGCTGGGATCGCTAAAGCTGTTGGTGACTACAAAGCTGCAAAAAAGAGCTTATCCGAATCAGAACGTCATAATAAAATAATGGAATCTATTGCATTAGGTAAAGGGTTGTACATTAAACAGTATAGAAATGGAAAGGGTTTGTGTTTAAAACGATTAAAAAACTAAATAAAAGGCTACCCAGACGTGCTCTTACAAATGTTGATATTTTAAAACATTCAACAGATATTCCTTATTTTCGTGGTGTTTACATGAGAGACAAATTGCCAAACCGTCCAAAAAGAGTAGAATGTGCAATCGTAAATTTAGATAGTTCTAAAAACCAAGGGACTCACTGGGTAGCCTATGTCAAAGATAATAATCATTGTGAATATTTTAATAGTTATGGTGATCTTCAACCGCCGCTAGAATTAATAAAATATTTGAAAAATTATAATATTTCATACAATTATAATATTTATCAAAAATTCGATACTGTTAATTGCGGACATTTATGTTTAAAATATTTAAAAAAATATTGGAATAACCGTTTAAATATCTCTGAACAATAAATAGCTTCTCATTCTCACGATGTCTTTCACTTTGTCCATAACGGGATCCTCCTCTACCCTGATTACGAATCACTCGCCAGCTCTTCAACTAGATGGTGAATATGAATGCGGGTTGCTATACTTGTCGACATTTAACTCGATACCTAATATTGACAACCGAAATAATAAGTTTTATTATGGTGATAACGAAGTAGTAGAAATTCCTGAAGGGTCATATGAACTTCAAGATCTTGATGATTATCTTAAAAGACATCTCCAAGGTTGCACCTTTACACTGACATGCAATAATAATACGCTAAAAACATCTATATTGTGTTCCAAAAACGTCTATTTTAAAAAACCAAATTCGATTGGTAAGTTACTTGGTTTTGGAGAAGAAACAGTTCAGGCGAATATATTAACTGAGTCCCCTTTTCCCGTGTCCATTCTGTCTACAACTATAGTACGAGTTGAATGTGACATCGTGAGCGGGTCATTTATAAACGGAAAACCTAGTCATATAATTCATGAATTTGTGCCAAATGTACCGCCTGGTTACCGGATTATAGAAACACCTAAAAATGTTATATATTTTCCTGTTACTCAAAACAGCTTAAACGCTCTTATAATAAGAATACTGGATATAAACGATAATTTAGTGAATTTACGTGGCGAAGAGATTCAGATATATTTACATCTCAGAAAAAAATGATAGACTTTAATAAATGTACGGTCTCAAACAGCAAAGCCGTTAGTGCTCATTGTGCTATCAAGAAAAGAAGACCTAAAGGACAACTAACGAAGGAAAACAAACAGTTTTTAAAAAACATAGGATTATTAAAATGAGTATACTAAACTTATCAGACTCCTTTAGCTTTGATAGCACGATTGAAAGTTTCGAATATCATTCGTATAAACCGTACGTAACAAGTTTCAATTTAAATGATGAAATCCGTATACCTATCAACCAGCAAGATCTATACGTATTACCATCAGCGAGTACTTTATACATAGAGGGTACTATAGAAGTATTCAACAGAGAAACAAAAGCGAAGGTGTCCAGTGTTCATTTTACAAATAACCCTATACTTCATTTATTTCAAGATATTCGATATGAGCTGAATGGGATTGAAATAGATAAAATTAAAAACGCTGGGGTCACAACAACAATAAAATCTCTTGTGTCGATGAATGAACTTGAATCATCGATGTCAAAGTTATGGGGCTGGGATGTTGATGGCACAAAAATTACGCATGGATCATTTTCTGTGTCAATTCCTTTAAATAAGATTCTTGGCTTCGCAGAGGATTATAACAAAATTATTATTAACTGTAAGCATGAACTTATTCTTTTACGATCCAATACTAATTTAAATAGCGTAAAACTGAACACAAATGAGTATATAGGTAACATAACTATATCTAAAATAGTATGGCGCATGCCGCACATTAAGGTTTCTGATCGTGAAAGATTAAGTTTGCTTAAATATTTGGAAAGAGATCGAGCTATTCAGGTAGCATTTAGGAACTGGGATCTGTACGAATACCCGCTTTTACCTAAAACATCAAAACATTCTTGGGCCGTCAAAACTTCGTCTCAAGTTGAAAAACCTCGATATGTTATAATTGGATTAAAAACAAACAGGAAAAATGTTGCTGATAAAGATATATCGCGTTTTGATCATTGTAATTTGCGTGACGTTAAAGTTTTTTTAAATTCAAATTATTTTCCTTATGAAAACTTGAATGTCAGTTTCTCGGCTCAAAAATTTGCTATATTATATGAACAGTACGCTAAATTCCAACAGTCTTATTATAACCGCAGCCAAGCACCGTTGTTGAATCCACAAGACTTTATAAATAAAGCACCTCTGTTTGTTATCGACTGTTCTCGTCAAAATGAAACCTTAAAAACGGGTTCAGTCGATGTGCGGATTGAATTAGAGTGTGACACAGATATCCCTGACAATACCGCGGCTTATTGTCTTATTTTGAATGATAGTATTATAGAATATAAGCCGTTGACCAATATAACAAAGAAGATATCATGAAACTAGACCATCTATTCGTAGATGTTCAGGGGTTTAAATCATCTAAAAATGAATTTATTATTAAAGAATTTGCATACAGTACCTATGAACACACGCAGGCGTATTTAATAAAACCTCCATATTCATTTTCTACGTTATCAGAAAACGAAAAAAGGCATGTGAAATGGATAGAGAGAAACCTTGGCATTATGTGGCGTGAGGGGTATATCGACCACAGAGAATTTAAGAGAATGATTCATAATTTCTTGGAAGGCAAAAAAATATATGTAAAAGGTTTTGAAAAAATTAAGTGGATTAATGATTTATGTGCTGATTGTACTGTAATAGACTTGGGAGAGAAAGGTTGTTCTAATTTTCAATTAATGTATAAAAAGTATTGTATCGACAACAGCTCTTATAATTGTCTACATCATAAAAAAGCTTGTGCCTTAAAAAACGTTATATGTCTTAAAAAATATTATTTCGATATTATGCATATTTAACATTGTAATAAATTATACCTAATTTTCAAAAATAAATATTTACGTTTAATCATTTTTTTATTTTTTAACCCAGTCAAAATTAGTTATCATTTATTTTGAACGAAGACTTTTTATATTAACCCATTTTTAAATAATTGAATTTGTTTGTTTAAAAATATGAAATAAATGATAACGATTCATACCTGTGGCTAATAATAGTGTTAATCTATTTAAGCGATATTTACTGAAAAGATTTTTCTTGTGCATTTAATCATGATAATTTTATTTTCGTTTGAATTATTGCTTTATTGACATACTTACAAAAAAAATCTTTCCTGTTGACGTATCGCTTAATCAAAGGAATAAAACAAGAAAATTGTTGACCATATTTATTTTCAAAATTATATACAAAAACAGTAAAAACATTAATAACTAACACTATATCCGCACAACTTCTTGGATATCTTATTTATTACACTTTCTGTACTGTCTATTATCTCATCGTATCCGTCACTTGCCACATACTGCGCACTGAGCATAACGTTTTCACCGGTTTCGTCGTTTTGATCCGGCGCGGAGTCACTTATGTTAATTATTTGGATTTTGACAAGTCTGTTCCCCTTAGTTGCTTCATTGTTTATAACGAACGACGGCGGGTGACCTCGTACACTTCTCTTTACCACTTTGTTTAGCCTTAGTTTTGGTTTACTAGACTTGGTTTTCGTTTTGGCACTTGCAATTTTTTTTACAAATTCACTGACTTCTTCTTCTTCTTCATCTTCTCGGAATCCTAATGGACCCTGTGCATATTGCGAAAACATGATTTGAGTGTCTTGCGTTCCTTCCATATTCTGAAACAAAAGAAATCAAATAAATAAACGCATCTGGCAACACATATGAGCATTTTCATACGCTTACAAAACAATAATAGCAACAAAATAATACGAATAAATATTAAATAATGCCAATTTTACTTACCGAATCGGGAATGGATCAGCTCGTCTTAATTTTCAAAACTTTGGAACGACTTTACTCAGTTATGAATGTAGAGTGCAGAATGATAACTTACTATAACAGCCGCTATTTATAATTACAGTAATTTCATGCGTCAGCAAATTAAATTAACACGCGCTTCGGAGCATGCGGTGCATACCGCCGCGCTGCTTAATGCCGATCAAATTACAACGACACGTAAGGACTTGTTATAATTGGTACCAAATGCAATAAATGTGAATAGGTATATTTCACGTGTCAGCAAATTACCTTAGCACGGGCTGCATGCCGCCGCGCTGCTTAAGACACGTAAGGACATGTTTTAATTGATACCCAATGCAATAAACGAGGATAGGTATTATTTGCCTGTTCAACAGAACATGATTTTACTTACCATTATCAAAATATTACATTTAAAATTAAGCCTGAGCCCTGAGCTTTTTGATGACGGAAAACATCGTCAGGAAACCTCCGAAGCGAGAAAACTCAATTTCAACTCAAGTAAAATGTGTTTTCAGTCGGTATCCTCGCAGTCTATATATACTTAGGTGGGTGAAAGAAAAAAAGAAAACAAATGTTAATAACACTTCATATTTATTTATTTAAAAAAAAGAACAAACCATACAATTTACAAATCAATGTGTAATTATAAAAAATAAAGTACTTAATGATAATCTACTTATTTGGTATAGTCAGCGTCAAAAGTCGCTCATCTGGTCGTAGAGCGAAAAGGTACAAAAGTGATGAGCGGCTTTTGACGCTGACCCTACAACATACATAATTATAATTTTACAATAACGTAAGTACTCAACGTATTTTATTTTATTAAACACATTCTAATTTTTTATTACCCATTGGGTGCCTACGAAATAAAATTACAGCTCGAGGAAAGGTCGCTTAGATAACTACTGTACTAGAAAATAGACTCATGTCCCCAAGATTTGGTTGAAATTTTGTCTGATAATATATGTCGTTTATCGTCTTTGTTAGATAAAGCAACTTTATTGACAGATTGAGTGAAGATCTCGTGCCTAATCGATTTAAATAATATGTGTTTTTTCCGAACTATTTTATCATTGAATAACACATCCCGATAATCATTTAATGTTAACTCTTGAACTGCTGGTTTTTTTATTCCTTTAGCCTTTTTGATAAGAGATTTATCACTTTTGATACAGTATAGTTTAGAACGTAACCCTATAAACTCGGTAATAAGTTCTCCTCCTAACTCATCTTTGAATAACCCAGGAATCTTCTTGTTACGTAAAGGTATTTGCAAATCATTTACAGGGTTATAATTGCTTGTGTCAAAAAAGTTTAAAAAAATATTTTTTAAATCGCTGTAAAAGTCTGCAGTTTCGATTTTGTAAATAAAACTGTCGGTATCAGTGTAGCACAGAGTAACTTGATCTTGGTAGTGTTTTTTTATTACCGTGTAGTGAAATTGGTACATATGACTTTTAGAAAGTTCTAATACAGAGAATCCTACGTAGATTGGTTTATCTAAAATTACTTTTTCAGGCTTCATTTGTACGACAACCAAATTTTCAGACAACACTGTTGCACTATGGAAATTCGGTTTGGCAATTAATTTGTTAGCACAAGTAAACTTTTTTGTTTTGTTTTGACGGTCGTGCCACTTATTTACTAATTTGACGTCAACTCGCCGCTCACTGTCTTCAAGAGTTTTCCCAAAAACTGAGTTATTCATTAATTTAAAAAGGTCTTGTTGGAAAGGAGTAGTAGCTTTTTTTCTCAGTTCTGTATTTAAATGAATATACTGTTTTAAGAATGGACTTTGACGAAACCTTATAACGCGATGGATTTTATCAAGAGTTAAGCCGTTGCGTAAACATGTTTTCAGATGGACGTAATGAATGACGTATTCGTATTTGTTATATAAATTTGGGATCAATTTGGTCGTTTTTCCTCCTGGAGGAATAAATTTTTGTGCGCAAAATGGATAGTCGTTATGGTTATGGTGTAAATTTTCCGGATATAGCAAGTCAACTTCCAGAATAAATCCAAATGGAGCATCATCTTCGACAGACAAAATATCTAGTTGGGCAATTTCATGATGATCTAGAAAACTAAAATTAGACATGGGCAACGATTGACACATACTGTAACCATATAAGTTATTGCAATCGATATATACTAAAAACGAGTCTGGTTTATTCATGTCATAAGTTTCCATGTACTTATTATTAGCCTGAGCATATCTGGTCGAACACATGCAAATACCACCTCTTATTCCTTTTTGTATGAGTCGAATTATTTCTAATTCGGATATCAATTCAAGCTTAACTCCGGTTTTTAATAACATAGCATCAAACGATAAGCTTGGAGCAGTTAAATAGAATGCCGGATCTAAATGATAATTTAACTTGCAAATGAACCGAAAGTTCTCAAAAATATCTGATAAAAGCAACACATCAGTTTTTAGGTAAAGATCAGTATATTCTCCCATATCTTTGATTTTAAATTCGGACCATACAGATTGCGCATGTGCGTAATCTGAATCGCTTATTTGTTCGTTGGAAAGAGAATTAAAAAACAAGTTCTGTGATGGAAGCTCGGTCTCTGTAAACTTATCCCAGCTCGACATATAATCGTAAGGATAAATACCTTTGCGAGTTAATAATTTATTTTTTTTAGTTTCAGGATAAAACTTGTTCAAGTGAATAAAATCATCTTTATGTAAACCATTCGCTAATTTTTCCAAGCTTGTTCCTAAAAATTTAAAAGAGTCTACAAATCGAATTTGTGCATACTTTTGATCTGAAATCCACAAAAACTTAGTGAACGAAATATAATTTTCTTTATTTTTTGGGATTACTTTCACAGGCCCTGAACATTTACTAAGTTCCTGTATAAACAAATGACAATCGTAACCTGCTAAGTTATGAAAGAAAACAGGGACCAATTTAGGAACGCGAAAGCGCAGATTGCAGTACTGGTGCGCGGCACCGCGATAACGGCCCGTTAGATGACAGTGATCTCTTACTTTGTCTGCAAACAATAAACCTTTACACATATGACAATTTTTGGCACGTTCATGAGCTAAAGAATCTTCTACAGTAAATATCATGGGAATTTCTTTTTCTAAAACGTTATGGATGTCTTTAATATGTCTATATAAATAATCTACGAATTTCTGAGCACAATCTGGCCCTCGGTATTGAACAAAACGATTAAGTTGCTCATCATAAGAGCAAATTATATGGTACGCGAAAGCGGCTGGTAAATGTATTTGTTTATTTGTAGTAAAACTACTGTCAGTGTTAGGTTCACAGTTCTGATAGGGTTTAAGGATTGTCTCAAAGTCAGCATACACGACAAATGGAACGTCTTGTTTTCGTTCAAAATGCTTAAATTCGAGATAGGTGCCTTTCTCCGGAAGTACCGTAGCAACCCCACTACAAACGTGACTATTGAAACCGTGTTCAGTTTGAAAAAATATCAGACAGTCTTCGCAGAAATAAAGCTTAGCATGATGTTTGGTAATCTGACCGCGAGCAAGACGCGGTAAATTAGTAATCAAAACATAATGCGACTTATTACCGCGTTCGATTAAAAGTAAATTGATTCGATGTTTCCTTTTATATTGCGATCTGTATAGAGGTCCTACAAGAGTTCGGTTGTTTTTTAAAGAATATACGTTAATACTGATATCAATATTGTGATGCTCAAACGTAATGATATCGGCTAAAGTGACAGGGAAACACATATTATCAAGTTTTAATACGTCTTTAAAATGAGGATAAGATGATAGACGCTCGCGATGGTTTTGACATGGGTAAAGAGCAGCAACAACACACCAGAGAAAACAATAATTATCATGATTTTGAATATTAATGCAAGCTTTTTTATTTTTTATTATCTTAGGTAAGTCTATGTAAGATGACGCTTTCAATGGTTCATACTTATTTATGTTAACTTCTAAATACAAATTAGATAAGAAAGTCCAACCAGAATCGCGCTCCTGAAATTCTTCGATTTTTTTCTGTATACTAATAATTATTGTGTTTAAAAGCTCTTCGAATTGATAATTTTGATGTATAGGAAAATTTTTCGTTGCAAAAGATTTCATTTCCTGCTTGTCATCTTTAAACAAAAGAAAATCGCCAAAATATTCGAAATTTACTTTGAGGGACACATGTTTTTTAAGCGAATTTTCCAAAATTTTTTGCATTTTAGGTTTTACTGTAATCAAAAATGATTCAGGTAAACAAGACTTCAGCTCATCAGTTGCCATTATTCTATAAGATGCTATGCGACCTTTAAAAGCAGACGAAATTTCAACAACCTCATCGTTTAAATTTACACCCGAATTTTTTCTATGCTTATTACTTCTAAGGTGCCCTACCCACTTCCTGCTTTCTACTGTAATTGAACACTGAGTGCAAAAGGGCATGTTTTATGTAGCGACTTTGCTTAAGCTGTAATCCTGGTTTTATATGTTAAATACACAATTTGATAGTTTCAATTTTAATCAAATAATAAAAAGAGACAACCTGCAGTATCCGTTAAAAGCAAAAATAAAAAGTACTAAATTAGTACTTACTTAGTATCGTTACAATAAATTTGACGTTAGCGTCCTTGAAAAGTACATTTATCTTTTTAACAAATTTTTGCTATGCCCTCCATTCAACAGTTTTATCATCGATTTGCGCCCTTAAAGTAATATCGTTAAAAGCGTTTAAATTATGGTTTCATAATAAATCGTTAACATTTATTAAAAACATTTATTAAAAATTACTTGATACACAATTTGATGCAGTTTAAATTTTATTCAAATAAGTAATAAAAAGAGACAACCTGCAGTATCTGTTAAAATCAAAAAAGTACCTACTAAATTAGTACTTAGTATCGTTAGAATAAAATTTGACGTTAGCGTCCTTGAAAAGTACATTTATCTTTTTAATAAATTTTTGCAATGCCTCCCATTCAACAGTTTCATCATCGATTTGCGCCTTTAGAGTAACGAGAGCCTTTTTCCAACGCTCCTGACGTAACTCACCGCGAATATCAGCAGTGTTGTACACCCGCAGCTCCAAGAAAAAGTCTCCGTTGAGGGTGCAAGCTCGTTTTGTTGACCCGTTCGGTACCCGGCTTATAATGGATGAATCAAGCGGATCAGTCTCAGCAGGCTTATGGTTAACAGCAACGTCTTCAGGAAATATTCCGAACACGTCAAACGGGTTTTTAGTTTCTTTTTTCTTGGGTGCAGCAGATCTGAAACATAACAGACATTAAACAATGAATAAGACAGTTGTACTTAGTTCGTCGAAATTCATTAAACAAATTACAAGAAAAATACCTTGGGGTTGACGGCTTTCTTTTTTGAGCAGGTTTTTTTATTTTTGGGATACTGACATCTGCAGCGGCAACGCTCTCCTCTGAATCAGATCTGAAATAAAAAATATGTTTTTATTACTCGACATTTAAAATAACCATATACATCGATAAAAAAAGAAAAAAAAATACCTTTTTTAAATGAAAAAAGTAGACAAACAATATTTAAGTAAATATGTACCCAGCTGACAAAATAAAAAACATGAAATATGAAAATAAATATAAAATGGCTACCTGTTTGGAGCTGAAGCTTTTCGTTTTTCAGCCGACCTTCCCACTTTTGACCGAACGGTTCCGCTGTTTGCAACAGTGATGGGTTCAAACTCGGAATCAGACCTGAAAGGAAATTAAAAATATTAATGCCTGTTGGAACCCTACAAACAATATGAACCAAATGTTTTAATTTCGTTAGGAAAGTAAAGCGTTAGGTACGTTGAAATACATACTTACATTTTAATCGATGTATAAAGCAAATAAACTTTACTAACGTAGAAACTCTGCACAGCTTAACCTCCGAGCTGAAGATGTAGAAGACTTGATGCACTGTGCACGTCACGTTCGAAATTGGAAAGGAACAAATTAGCCCCGCGCAAAAGTTTTAAACGAAATTATTTGCTGATTTTACTAAATGAACTAGGGCTGTCGCATTCCAAATCACAATTGTGTATTATGCTTATGTGCACATAACAGTTCTTTATTTTACATTATTTAATTCTCGACGCGATGGAAAGAGGAACGTTATGAATTTGTCTATCTGTCTGTTGGTAAATCTGCCTACTTCGTATTCCACATATGCATGTATTCAAGATACCAAAAAACTAATCGAGAGTGAGTTGTAAGCTTTTTTTAATTTACTTTTTTAATTTTTAATTTACTTATTTATTTTTTATTTATTTATTTCTCACCAGCTAAATTAAGGAATTACCTAAATATTAGTATTTCAGTAATTGTAGTAATCATTATTTCTTTTAAGAACATTTATATTCGCATTTAATAGAGGTACCCATTAATTGTAAATTTATCCATTGATCATTGTCAACCCTACACCTTTATAATATGAATATTATTTCGCAACCACGCTTCATACATGCACCGCATTTGTATGTCAGCAAAAAGACGCCGATCGCACTGTGTGTCACATTACAACTTGATAACGTTGCGCAATAAAATTGGCTAATACCTAATTGGTAACATTTTCATGCTCAGTTCTGTACGTTAAAATTATAACGGAAACTGGAAAAAAACCTCCTCAGATCGTTCAAATAGCCTCAGTATTAACCGACTTAATTACTAAGTTAATGGGTAAGGTTAGTAATTGGTTAGCTCACACAACCAAATATCATCTTACCTCACCTACTAAGACGAAGATTTAAACTTAGGTAAAAACGTGTTCTAACTGTAATGTTTGCTACTTTACATCGTAATTATAAATACACATACAATTGTTATTTCCTAATACGAAAACAAACATTGTCTTGTTACAGGTACAAACAGGTATAAACCTTTTTCAATTTGAACACAAAAATAAACAATTCCTATATTATTAACATTTATGATAAGATAACCTAACCAACTTAGAAAAGTCGAAAAACAATAGACATTTTCGCTTCAAAGGTCAATATCTTAGAAACGGTTGAACCGATTTTGATAAAACAAGTCTAAGAACCATTGTTAGAAAACCTGTTAAATGAAAAACCGCATTTAAATCGGCTCATTCATTTAGGAGCTATGGTACCACAGACAGACACACAAAAATCTAGGTACAAATTCTAGCGCACGATGTCAAAGTTTAACATAAGCGCTGTCTGTGGGTTAAGCACTGAACTAAGTAGGTGTAAGTAATGATTTAAGTAAGTACCTTTGATGTACTGGTTTCGTATAGAATACAAATGGTTTCGAATAATTTCGATAGATGTCATCACCGCCTACTCGTATGTCCATTTGCATGTTAAGAACAATAAACCTTAGCGAGCGCGCTCGCTACGTAATTTGATCGAGTACCTAACTTACACTACAATGTCTTCGAGTTGAAATGACTTAAGTACATAATCATGTATATCACTTTACAACTCGTTTCTGATCAAACTTTATATTCTAGTCAGCAAGACAATTTTTACGTCAACATGATAAAGTGATATAAGTTATTTAGAAAGTGTGATAAAGTATCGCGGTCTCACAGATGGAGTTGTTCTACATTAACATCAATTAAATCACACTATTTGACTTAGTTTTAGCGATACCAATTTAAAATCATATTTCGGTTTTCACTAGTGTAGTGAGTTACACATTTTTATGTTTTCGTAATTTAAATAATGTTTACTTAGTGCTTTATTCCAGCGTAAATTAGTTTAAACCTAACTCGCGCTAACGATGGTTTTGAGATTCGTTGATATAAATAAATCCGACATACAATTTGCCGTGTACGTAAAACGCGGTCATAGCGATACATCCGAAAACGGATGCCGAGAACTAACGCGTCCTGGGTGACCCGACCTTGTCTGTGGAGTCTGATCAGCTTTGCGGATGAGTTGTATACAAGCCTCGGTGGGAGGCATCCAAAACCACCACGCACACAAAAAGCGGTCATAGCGATACATCCGTAGGTGGATGCCGGGAACTAGACGCGTCCTGGGTGACCCGATCTTGTCTGTGGAGTCTGATCAGCTTCGCAGACAAGTTGTGCAAACACCTGAGTTAACCTGAGTCAAAGGCTGCGGCTTGAGACCGAGGAGCGCTCAGTGGCTTCGGCCTCGTGCATATCGGACTTGATCAACCCGGTGTGCATGGTGTACTTTTGCTTTTACTTTATCTAAGCTCAAACATTATTAAACATATCTATGTTAGGTTGTCAATTAGTTGAGACTTGAGTTGGACTGAAATTTAAATACATTGAATAAATTCCCGTCGGGTTGGCTTGTCGTTGAACCTCGAGTCAAAACTTCGCTCATTCGAACGAGAGGTGGATGCCCAATGCGATTTCAGGTGTAGGTTGAGCGTTATGATGAACGTGAATTCTGATAGGTTACTGTTAGGTTGGGTTCCGTTAGGTTTGAGTTGCTGTTGGGCTGATGTATTCGTTGCGTTGAACGAGAGGTGAAACAGAATGCCCAATGCGATTTCAGGTGTAGGTTGAGCGTTATGTTGAACGCAAATGCTGATAGGTCACTGTTAGGTTGGGTTCCGTTGGGTTTGAGTTGCTGTTGCGTTGAACGCGAGGTGAAACAGAATGTCCAATGCGATTTCAGGTGTAGGTTGAGCGTTATGTTGAACGCAAATGCTGATAGGTTACTGTTAGGTTGGTTACCGTTGGGTTTGGGTTGATTGTAGGTTGTGTGCAATTCATTGTATTATTGGGCTTCTGGATCACCACGAATGAGTGAGGGCGAAATTTTTCGCCCGATCGAATGAATGGTGGTCCAGAATGCCCAATAATATACTACTATTATTTCAATATTCATAACATCCCTGTAGGTCTAGCATTTATAACTCACAGTGCGACTTCTATCTCGCGCGAGAAAACTGCCCGTCCTTTTGTGTCACTCAGAATGCAACGGGACGGGTAATATAATCTCGCGCGACAAACAAAGTCGCGGCCTGTCGTGCTGGCCCTACTGATTGTGTATGTATTTGACTTTTGTGTGACAGTTTTGTTTTAGTGTGAGTTTGTAGGAACGTAACAAATTTTGACTTGAGCGTAGACGTATATGTACGTGTGTACCTCGTCCCCCTCGAAAAATGACAGAAATTTTAATGCATAGATAAGCCAAAGGCGCCTCCCGTCTGTCTGCTTTATGCTTAGGATAGAATAAGGCAGACACATTTAGCAGTGGCTCTGTTCTGACCATAGGAGTAATTACCCCCAAAGGGGTAAAACTGTGTTTCTTGAAGGGAAATGAAGAAATACCATCAGACATTTGTTACTGCTTTAAGGGCGTTGTCGGCATAATTATTGCGGGTAGGGGCAGAAAGGTTAGGAACCACTGCATTAGAGTATTTATTTAAGGAAGGCGAAACGGAGCAGAGAATAGCAGCGAAAAGTAGCTAGTATTTCCACTGACAAAGAGTTGACATTGGAGCACTCTTATTGGTCAACTCCCAATCCGCCCTGGGCCCCGGTGGAAACTATAGCCCAAGTAGGCTTGTGAGATTTTTTATATTATCTGTACTCTATGTTATGTTCATTAAGTAAGATGTTTATAGATTCATAATTTATCATGTTAAATCCTTTGTACTGACATGTAAGTTCATTACAATGTTTATAGCTAGGACATAATTAAATTGACATTCACAAAAATCAAATCACTGGTTTTATTTAAAAAAAAATACAAAATTTAACTGTTTTCGCAACTCGCAAATTGTCGCTGGCAAAAAAGCTTGCATTCAGAATGTTTTATGTTTTTTGACGAAATTTATGGTGTGGTTGATCGGGCCGACACGCTCTTGCCGGTTTTTTTCTACTTAGGGTATCGCCACCCCTTACATGTATTAGGCAGTAGCAGTACCCATTCGATCACGGGGGAGGGCGGTCGCTCGTCGTCCCTTCGAAGAGACCAAAACGCGGGAAAGTTTTCGTGAAAAAAACTATGACAGACAATGTTGTATGTGTAAATGTTAATGTGCAGAGAAACTTGATTTCGTGGTTGTGTCAGCGCGTATAAAAGGTATGCTTTGTTTTAGTATGAATTGAGACCTTACATTTTTTGGTAATCGAAGAAATTAATGCTATTCACAAATAAGTACGTGGTTTTCAGAGTTATCATTACTTATCGTCCGGACCGCTACCACCATCTTACTCGCTACTCCTGCCGCTAAGCAGCAATGTTGTGTTCCGGTGTGGAGAGTAAGACAGCCGGTGTAATTACGGGCACAAGAGGCATTTCATCTTGCATCTCCAGGTTGGCAACGCATCTGCAAACCTCCCGAGGTCACGGGTGTCTATAGGTAGTGGTGATCACTTACGATCAGGTGACCCACTTGCTCGTTTGCCTTCCTTGTAGTATAAAAAAAAGTTATGAAAAATCGTAAATGTAGTTATACGTAGACTTTTTGGTTAAAAAACTACGATATCTTGATGCGTTGCAACTACACGTAAAGTGGGGATGATATTTTTTTTCTCGATTACGCCATAGTGTGGGGTATCATTGGATAGGTATTTTAAAAATATTGGGGGTGCTCGTGGATAATTTTTCGATAGAGTAATTCGTTCGTGAAATATTTAGCTGCGAAGTGCTTATTTTTGTTGGAGTCGAGCCGGCAAGGTGTCCCCCGCCCCCTCTACCAGAAAAGAGGAGTTTTCTTTGGAAATGTAAAAAAAATCAGAGCAGCAGTGCATAATAATAATATAGTGAATTTAAAAGGAAAACTATCAGCGATAAGTTTTTTTTTGTTTTATGTGCAATAAAGAGATATACATACATACATAAGTAGGCTTTACAGGTTTATGCAGTGATATTACATATAATAAAACCGCCTTCAAAAGTAACCTCAGAAAAATAACATAAAATAATCCTCTAAAGCCATGAGTTTTATGGTCTAGCAGAAATATGAAGTCGGTGCTTTATTCAAAGAATATTCCGCTTGCACCGCACCGACTTCATATTTCGGCTAGGCCATAAAACTCATGGCTTTAGAGGATTATTTTATGTTTTTTTCTGAGGTTTTTTTTGAAGGCGGTTTTACTTTTTGTTAAAAGATTTTTTGTTTCACAATTTTAAGTTACGTTAATATTTAAAGAATGCCTATAAAATTTGAGGGTTGCCCTCGATTTCCCTGAGATCCCATTATCAGATCATGACTTGGTGACAGTGGGACCACCTCAGGAGTATACCCTTTTGAATAATGATTTAACATTTTCAGAATTATCCTCCAACTCCTAACCGTTAAGGACTTGTACCTTCCATCATCACCTCATCAACACGAGATGATGACTACCAGACGCAAATATTTGAATAGCCTTCGAAAATGTATGAAACACATGATACCTGCCTATTAAATTTGAGGATTGCCCTCGATTTCCCTAGGATCCCATCACCAGATCCTGACTTGGTGGCAATGGGACCAACTAGAAAGTATACCCTTGGGTTTGCGAAATAGTTGACCAACTTATTATGTTTGTCTTTGTCAGTAACCGATATAGAATGACCCCACACTGGGTACAGTTTGCCTAAGAGTAGGGCTCTACTAACACTGGTTATAAATTAGGGATGCAAGGACTTCTTCGTAATGGCTAAGGAACCCTATCCTGGGCGTGTCCGACCCGCTCTTGCCCGGTTTTTTAACCCCCGACAAAAAAAGGGGTGTTATAAGTTTGACCTGTGTATGTGTGTATTGTGTATCTGTGTATCTGTCTGTGGTATCATAGCTCCCAAACGGATGGATCGATTTCAATGCGGTTTTTTTCAATCGAAAGCTAGTTTAATCGAGATGGTTCTTAGCTAAGTTTCATTAAAATCGGTTCACCCGTTTTTGAATTATTAAACTTTGAAATGACAATTTCGGGGGTGTTTCAACTTTTCTAAGTTAGTTATATATGTTTAGTTCCGTTTGTATCAAACAGAAGTATTTAACAAGGCCTTGTAAATATACGCCCTCGATCAAAAACGCCTCAAGGCTATCCTCAGGCCTTTTTAGAGGACAATACAAAGCAAGGTTATTGTGATAATTTCACTTGTACTGTAAGTATACTGATGTAGCCTCTTATACAATCGTTTCAAACGCTATGGCAGAAACAAAAAACTATACTTACTGGATGATCAATCCACATGGGTTAGTAGGGAGAAAGTTAGAAACTGTAAGAGATATTATATGGAAACCTTTTCTTAGGAACCATAGCGTCAATTTCAGATTTAATATATTATTATGGCATTCGTTTTTAGGGTTCCGTACCTCAAACGGAAAAAACGGAACCCTTATAGGGTCACTTTGTTGTCCGTCTGTCTGTCTGTCTTTCAAGACCTTTTTTCTCTAGAACGCGTGGAGCTAGCAAGCTCAAATTAATATCAAATACCTAACCCTGCAGTCCCTTAAAGCTGTGAAAAAATCAAGCTTCTAAGTCAACGCAATCAAAAGATACGGTCATTAAAAAGGTGGTTTTCATACAAATTACCTAAGTACCGTACTTTGAAAACCTAAAGGGTACTTCCAGTTGTCCTAAAGACTTGAAATTTGGCATGAAGGTGACTCTTATTGCACAACCACCCAGAAAATTCATAAAATCTAAAAATTTTATGTCTGTCTGTAGATTTCACAAATCAATATAAGATGACCCCACACTGCGTACATTTTGCTTAGGAGCAGGGTTCTGCTAACACTGGACTTCTTAAAACACTGGGGAAAAGCGTTGAAAACTTTCTACGGAACCCTCGTACGCGAGTCCGACTCGCACTTGGCCGGTTTTTGTTTATTCGAATATCTAAGTGAATAATTAACTTTCAGGCGTGACATCTGAATTAGACCGAGGGTCAAAGCGATTAGGTACCAAATTGACAAACATTAAAATGTCAATGTTTGCTTCCAAATTGCTCAAAGTGCTCAAACGGTAAACGCTAAAGCGATATCTTTTGACCCGGATATTGGTAATTAGGGTAAATGTGTTGTTTACACACAAACACAAACGGGGTAAATCGATTAAGGTTCTTTTCATCCAATAGCGGAGCCCCGAGCACGAATATTCGAATCCTGCGTAACGTAACGTTGTCGTATCGAAATAGAGAAACTTCATATTCAATTTTAGTACAGTCAAAGTCAAAGACATGGATTCGCGCAAAGTTGCAAAAATATGTATACTTACATGAACCTTACCGTCGCAGTAATAAGGCCTGTATACATATTTTTGGGACTCTGTGGTGTATACGTATTGATGACCTTGCTGTACCTACCAAATACGCTCACGGGCGGACGATGTTACGTCAACGTCGATAACGTTTACTACTCGATTACGTTACGCAGGTTTCGAATATTCGTACTCGGGCCTCTGTCTGTTTGTTTGTCTGTCAAGACCTTTTTTCTGTGGAACGCGAGGAGGCAGCATGCTGTAATGAATATCAAATACTCAAACCTCAGTCCCATGAAGCTGTGAAAAAATCAAACTTATAAGTCAACGCAATCAAAAGATACAGTCATTAAAATGGTTGTTTCCATACAAATTGCCGTACCGTGAAAACCTAAAGGGTACTTCCAGTTCTATTGTCTTAGAAATTTGAAATTTGGTATGAAGGTAGCTCTTGACGCAGCCACTGACTTACTACATACAACCATCCTTTACTACTTAACGACCGGATAGCCTAGTGGTTAGCGACCCTGACTATGAAGCTTGAGGTCCCGGGTTCGAATCCCGGTCGGGGTAGATGTTTGTATGATGAATACGAATGGTTGTTCTCGGGTCTTGGATGTTTATTATGTATATAAGTATGTATTTATCTATATAAGTATGTTTATCCGTTGTCTAGTACCCATAGTATATTTATTTATTTATTTACTACTTGATTGCGTTACGCAGAGGGTCTAACACGAAGTTTTCGAATCAGCTCAGTACTTTCTAAGCACTTATAAGAATTCTTTTTTTCCAGCTAGTAATGACACAGTATCGCTTTCCCAGGGTAATTTCCTTTGTTCGGTTCCCTGGGGACGGCGGGCTGGCCCATATATTATTCAGCGGGTGCGTTCACCTCGTTCCGGGTACAGTACGTTTATTAGCTAAAAATTTGTATAGTTGTCTGTACAAATATTAATAAAACTCTTGTGACGGGAACCAGACTACCGTGCTCGACGGACGCCGTACCTACTAAGTTGCTTGTCCGTTTGTGTGCAAATTTCTATGATTTTTTGAAACTTTTTATCCGACTTCAAAAAAAGGAGGAGGTTCTCAATTCGTCGAAATGCTTTTTTTAAGTTTGTTCCCCGATTACTCGAAGACGGACGGCTGGACCGATTTAAAAAAAATATTTTTTTATTGAAAGGATATTCTTTCTAGTTGGTTCCGCTGTCAGCAAGTCTGAATCTGATGATGGGATCCCAGGGTAATCGAGGGCATCCCTCAAATTTTATAGGCAGGTAGCCAGTGTTCCATAATTCTCTAAAGCTGTTCAAATATCTTCACTCTATTTTATTTAAAACAATAAAATGCAACGTTGTAATTAGTATCATCACATCAGTCTTAAGACGTCCTCTGCTGGACGGAGGCCTTCCCCAAGGATCTCCACGACGATCGGTCTTGTGCTACCCGCAGCCAATGGCTTCCCGCGATCTTTACCAGATCGTTCGTCCACCTTAAGGGAGGCATACCAACACTTCGCTTTCCAGTACGCGGTCGCTACTCCAGAACCTTCAGCTTCCTTATGAGACCTACTGTAAGTCCACGTCTCAGTTCCATACGTCATCACGGCGATAAAGCTTACGTCTTGAGAATTTGGGGCGAAAAGATGTTCATCATCATCATCACGAGGGTTTTTTACGTCCCACTGCTGGGCACAGGCCTCCTCTCAGAATGAGAGGGCTTGAGCTATAGTTCCCATGCGGGCCAGGTGCGGATTGGGAACTTCACACACATCGCTGAATTGCTTCGCAGGAGTGTCCACAGGTTTCTTCACGATGTTTTCTTCACCGAAAAGCTCATGATAAATTACAAATGTAATTCCGCACATAAATTCCGAAAAACTCAGAGGTGCGAGCCGGGATTTGATCCCACGACCCTCTGCTTGAGAGGCCTTAGGTCGAACCACTAGGCTATCACGGCTATACGAAAAAGATGTTTGGATTACTTTTAACATGAAACCACCGACCGTGAGACTCAATCCCAGTAGTTCCCGGGGAAAGGACTACGAATTACTTAATAGTCCGAAACATGTCGGGCTAACCTCGACATGTACGTGAGTGATCCGTTTTATTTTACTATAATCGAATCAAGTGTCTCATATCTAAGTATATAATAGAACCAGGTCGATTTCTTGTGCGATAATACAAAACTTTTATTACTTAAACAAACTTTGCCAAGTGGAAATGGCAGTATTAAGTCGCATGTAACTTTACGTAACTTTTTCAATTTATCGAGTTACTGTATAAAAAAAACCGGCCAAGTGCGAGTTGGACTCGCACACCGAGGGTTCCGTACAAAGATTTTCCCGCTTTTCCCCAATGTTTCACGTTAGCAGAGCCCTGCTCCTAAGCAAAATGTACGTAATGTGGGATCATTTTATAAATTGGTCTGTGACATAAAAATTTTTGATTTAGAGATTTTTCTGAGTGGTTTTGTGCTATAAGAGCTACCTTCATAAAAAATTCAAGTTTCTAGGACAACTGGAAGTAGGTAGGTACCCTTTAGGTTTTCACAGTACGGCAATTTGTTGTGGAAACAACCTTTTTAGTGACTGTGTCTTTTGATCGCGTGAAGTTTGAACATTTCACAGCTTCATGCAAGGTACTACAGGCATGAGACCTCTGCGCGTTCCAGAGAAAAAGGGTCTTGACAGACAGACAGACAGACGAACAAGAAAGTGATCCTACAAGGGTTCCGTTTTTCTTTTGAAGTGCGGAACCCTAAAATTCTGTTAAAATGTATGGGGTAAATGGGTCATCTAGCTGCTACATAACTACTCATGCATATTTCCTGTAAAGCCGTAAAATGTATGTCATTATTGCAAACTTGCATGCCCTAGTTTCATGACAAATGATGCCGAATTCGGGTCACGCTGTTTACGATGACTTTCGATAATCGCTTGTTTACGGTAATGACGTATACCAATCATGCATCCCTAGCCTAATTATAACCTTTGGTGCATTAAGCTGCTTAATCGGCTGCTTACTGTTTTTCCTATTAAAACTATTTTAAAACTTCAAACAATGGCGTACGTTCTCCATCCGTTCACCTTATTCACTGTTCAAGATAAAAGTCCCAATGAGAGACAGACAGACAGACAACAAAGTGACCCTATAAGGGTGCCGTTTTTGCGTTTGTGGTGCGAAACCCTAAAAATGGAAAAAACTAAAAGATATGCTTCCTTTGAGATTACGAATAAGCTAAAATATGTCCTATTGCTGGACTTATCAGTCAGCACCTTCAATCTTATGTCATAGCGACAGAGGTGACTACGGGTGTCAACTATTGGGCATCAGGGTGTTGAGGATTGGGATTGTAGTCATTTGTATATTCCTTCTGTTTCAGATGACAATGGGCGGGAAAACTGGAAGAACTTCGCAATTTGCAGCGGTCGTGCTTTTAACTGTTAACCTTACAGCCATGGTAATACATTTGTCAGTTCGCCAGTAATAGACAATTTACCCTATAAAACTAACTTTTGTATTTTTTTAATCATATATTTTTTTATTTGATGTGAGCTTCACAATATACTTTATTTACATAATAAAAGCAATTTACAATGACCTTAAATCTAAGCTAAAACTTAATACCTACTAAATTAAATCTAAATGGCATGCCATGGCATGGTGCCCAAAAGGCTGGCAGCGTTGCCTCGCTGAATAGCGATGCTGATTCTTTGAGAGAGAACTGCCAGCCCTTTGGTCACAAGTGGCATCAACTAAGCGCTTTTGCAACTCTGAAATAATAATAATTATTATTATTTATGTGTGGTTACATATTGTAAGAGTTTATGTAACTTGTTTATAGAAAAAAATACTATGTGCCAAGTTTCTTGCGACGCGTTCTTCTTGGCAATCATGGTATTACCGAAAGCGCCGGTAGACTCAAAAAAATATCAATCCTATCCTATCAAACCTATCAATGGAAAAGCCACAAGTAAATCCACATTTAAAATATACTACTTTATTTACATAATAAAAGCAATTTACAATGACATTAAATCTAAGCTTAAACTAAATAAACTACAACTTAAAACTAAATTAAATCTAAATAAGGCCCCCGTGGCATAGTGCCCAAAAGGCTGGCAGCGTTGCCTCGCTGAATAGCGATGCTGATTCTTTGAGAGAGAAAACTGCCAGCCCTTTGGTCACAAGTTGCATCAACTAAGCGCTTTTGTAACTCAGAAATAAGCTTGTAAGCGCTGGGACCCCATGGACCCAAAGTTTCAAACCCGACAGGAACAAAATTATAATTCGGACCGAGAGATTGATACTTAGAATTTTTTCTATTTTCAGCCGTTTCTGCCGCCGCACCAGCTTTTTGTGTGGTTCCCTGGAGATGTGAGGGTGCTACTGTATCGACACAGGTCGCATCCCAAACCAGAACCCTACCCATTCTCCAGGGAATCAGAGACATACCGTCCGGCCTTTTGCCATCGTCGCGGGCAATGCCGCTTGGCTCCAAAATGGCCGGCACGTTCGCAGAGGCAAGAGCCCGGCGGATTATGTCATTGAGCGCGGCATGACGGGAGAAACGGCCGGCGCTCTTTTGACAGGAAAGACCATGGTGTCCCGTTTCGTCCACATTGGTGCCACAGAGGCAACGGTGTGGTGAACACAGCGCAACACCCAGTCTTAGCCCGACTGCAATTCTCAGTGTTTCAGGCTCAAGAAAGGTTCCGGTGTTAACGGAAGGATAAGCATGAAGCCAGTCACCGGATTCCTTTCTTGCCACAGCCAAAAGCCTTGCGCGGTCTGGGCCTGAACTGGAACTGAGAATATTAGAATAAGTTAATTTGGATAGTGTGTCATCCCAGCTCCGTTGGAAATTTGGATAAGCGGGAGGATTTTCACCCGGACAAGCCATTAGCCAAGCATTCCTAGCATCGACCAAACCCGTCGTCTCGTAGTTTGAAGGACAATCCTTTAGGATTTTACCTACGAGGGTGGACGTGCTGTGGACAGATGATAGGAACGCTGGTAAAGCAACACTAGAAATTTTGCGGATACCTAGCCCACCATATCTGATAGGAAGGGAAGCCTGGGTCCAAGATTGCCCATTGAATTGTAAGTTAAGTATAGATTCCAAAGAAGTTTTCATAAGGGAATCAATTAAGGTCAGAGAATTTTGATGTTTCCAAAAGGGACAACAACGAAGCAAATAAGTAAATTTTGGCACAAAAAGGCAAAATTTTAGAATAGTGATAGCAGTGTGAGCACTGATTTCCAGCAGCCGGTCTGCAGAATTTTGAAATTTTGAAACAGTTTTTGCGATTAAATCTGGAATGGCATCGTCGAAGATTGGTGACCCTAGGAGGCTTAAGTTTTGCTTATCGACAATTTTGATATTTGGACAAAGTAAATTAAAATGTTGGAAGAGATCGGATCGGATCGCGTTGTTTATGAACAGTTCGCATTTATTAAAGTTTAGATCTAAACCAATGGCCTTAAATTTATTTATAATTTCTGAGAGATCTGAAAGTACCGTAACTGCATCACCTCCTAGGGAACCATCATCAAGATACCATACGTTAAATTTGGACTTTAAATTTTGAATGATGGGGTTAATGGCTAAACTGAAAATGGCTGGTCCGAGGGGATCACCCTGCTGACAGCCGACTTCAGAAGATAATTCGTTGCTTTTGTACATTAATTTAGAAGGTTCATGATAACAGTTAAGTAGGTAATTATAAATTTCCGGAATATTATTCCTAATTTCTGTGAGCAAGGTGTCCCTGTTTACCGAATTAAATGCATTTTTGACGTCAATTTTGAGTAAAACCTCACACTGATCGTTATTAAGGTAGGTGCGCAGGGCATGGACTGCCGCTTCGCACCCACCTTTAGTACCGAAACCTAATTGAATTGGTTCAAACTGAGGTTGCAATTTTGAAACTATGTGACGAACTGAAATTTTAGAAGTTAATCGCCGAAATGTAGAGCCGACCGCAATGGGTCTGACACCTCCGTCTTTTTTAGTGAGCGCAATTAGGTTGGCTCCATAAAGAACGGGAACTATTTCGGGATTAACATTGCCAGACAGCATGAGGTTTATTAATTTTGTTAAAGCGAGGATTAAATGTTTGCCTGCGTCGCCCACACAGTGAGAGGTAAGGTCTTTTAGGTGTTGGGGAGCAAGTCCGTCAAGACCTGCTGCAGAACCGGTTTTAAATGAATAGATTGCATTCACTGTGTCTTTCTCGTGAATGTTTAAACAAACATCGGGCGACGTAGGCGGGTCCAAAAAGTATGCGTTTGTAGGAGCTCGAGGGTGTTTAGTTTGTAAGGCCGAGAGTGTGTCGCTATTATCTGGAGATAGTACGTCACTGGAAAAAAGTAACCGCGCGGCCCCCTTCAGGTCTCCGTCGCTAACTTTAGATTCCACTTTGTTTTTAAAATAATTTTGATTGCTATTTTTGCCTGTACTAAAAACTGTAAGGCAAGGCGGTGAATAATTGGAACAATTGTTTTTTATTTTTTGGGTAAGAGAAATCTTAGACGATTTATCGTCTTTAACGTGAAGTGTATTAAATGGGAAAAGTAACAAATTCTGCCAGTCCGCATAGCTATTATTGTCCAAACATTTCGTTATAAGTTGAGCCAAATGAGTAGCGACGGAGATCCGGGCGCCACGGGGAATTCTTTTTACCACCTTAACATTGTTTTTTAAGTGGCTCAAATGCAGATGGAAGGGAATAGTGGGTGGATTAGTAGGAGTACGGTTTGTATTTGGGGAGACAGGATTTATGTACAAGGGGGGGGCATTCTGACTTAAACATTTGTGCAATTTGGATTTGTGAATATTCAAACCTCTACTACTACTAAATGTTCTACTGCATATTGGGCATACATGTGACGTACCATCTACGGGTTGCGTTGCATTCTGCATATGATCTAAGGGCATAAAAACACAACACAACGGAAAACTAAATAGAAAAATAGTCTGACAGCCGCGACAAAACTGCACTGACGGGGCTCCGCCAAGAGCGGCGCGTGCGGGAGTCGCGGGGACTCAGGCCGGCGTGGAAAGAGGTCGAGGTGGCCGGGATGCACATGAAACAAACATTATTATTAGTATTTAATTATTAAAATATTTGGGAGCTTTATTTGAAATCGTGTTGACGTTGACGTACCGTTTTTTTTCTTTTTTTTTTTTTTTTTTTTTTTTTTTTTTTTTTTTTTTTTTTTTTTTTTTTTTAAATGCCCAAGGAGATTGCGTGATAGGTCCACCAGTCGTTATGATGCCTTGAACAAATCTGGCCTTTTGCTCAAAGTCTGAATAATTTAAAGTCTTAGTTAAGGCCGAATGTCACATTTTCTGGTTGTTTTAGTTTATTTTAGTACAGTCGAGAATCTGAATGTTTATTCATTCGTTCTATATTATTAGTCCGATATGTATTTTTTTATTTACATAATACAATGTTGCTGCTTTTTGGTAAACCAATAACATTATTATTTGTTTTATTTTATTTATCTAGTTATTTTATTCTATTTATTTATTTCGTTCAAACGCGTTTGATGCAAAGATATGAAGGGTTTGCCTGAAAACCAGCGCTGCAGCAGGCACCTGCTGCAGCATAATGCTGAGCCAAATTCCTTTTCGATATCGTCATTTAGTATAATTTTTGTAACTTTTTGTATTAGTTTAAGAGTCAGTGTATATTTCGATGTGTAATAAAGTTATGTCTTAATAATAAAAGCAATTTACAATGACATTAAATCCAAGCTAAAACTGATTAAACTAAAACTTAAAATTAAATCTAAACAAAGCCCCCGTGGCACGGTGCCCAAAACGCTGGCAGCGTTGCCTCGCTGAATAGTGATGCTGATTCTTTGAGTTGTGTTTTGAGATATTAAGTTTTTGTTACAGATGTTTTCTGGCGTGCTGTTCGCCTTCAGTCTGTGGGTGATATCCTCCCCTGCTACTCTCTCTTCGGTTATAGAGAAGCTTGATAGCCCAGTTGTAAAGGTAAATTAAGTGGAAACCAAGTAGACACTTTAGCATTTGAAAATCCTGCTCCATAGACTTAACTAGCTTATGCCCCGCGGCTTTTGAATTTTGAAAAATACCTCCTTAGTGAACATACAATGACAATGCAAAGAAAAATTCGTTAAGCAGCTGGACTTGAACCAGCAACCTCGGTAATCCGTACCACGCTCCACCAATTAAGCTATACTTAACGTTGGTGTACCTAACGAACTTTTCAATGCCTTGTGTCATATTTTATTTGGAAGATCTCTCCTCAGCGCCATCTATGAGTAGCTTAATTAATTTTTTTACCTCCTTAGTGCACCTCTAGGATACTCAAGGTACATGTTTGCCAAATTTCAAGTGCGTTGTCTGTCAGTCAGTCAGTCAGTCACAGTACTGTTTTAATGGTACAGATGTATGCAATGATATTAGAAGTAAAGATACGTCATTATGCTCACAAAACAATCGATGAACATTGTTCCGAACATTTTGACTTTTGCACGCAAGTTTAGACCTTATTCGAGAGCGGCTGAGGCCAAAGAGGCTACAATTGTATCTAACCTTATTTTGTGCACTTCCACCTTGATGACATTATCCATCTCTTTTTAACCCCCGACGAAAAAGAGGGGTGTTATAAGTTAGACCTGTGTATCTGTGTATCTGTCTGTGGCATCATAGCTCTCAAACGGATTTACCGATTTCGATGCGGGTTTTTTTAATCGAAAGCTAGTTTAATCGAGATGGTTCTTAGCTAAGTTTCATTGAAATGGTTCATCCGTTTTTGAAATATTAAGCTTTGAAAGTTGGTTAGGTTATTATATGTAATATCATTGCCCTTGTTAGCCTTCGTTGGTATGTGTGTTTCAAAGTTCAAACCAAAACAATATGGCGTGTTTCTTTCGCTTTTCTTACGTCAATTATAAAAGCGAATTCGGCATTCTATTCTTAGAGTGATACCGACTGGTACGGTACGGATATGGATCGGTAAACACTACGACATGCGATTCACCAACATTACAGTGTTTTATAACCTAACTTAAATTTATAGCCAACTTAGAAAAGAAACACTACGACATGCGATTCACCATCATTACAATGTTTTATAACCTAACTTAAATTTATAGCCAACTTAGAAAAGTTGAAAAACTCCCGACATGCTTATTTTAAAGTTCAATATTTTGATGAAACTTCAGTAAAATTCTGTCTCAATTAAACTAGATTTCGATTAAAAAAAGTAAAAAAAAAAATGGGGAGAAAAAAGAAACTAAAATTTATCATACAAATTTGTTGCCATATTTAAGCAATTTACGTCAAAAATATGACAGTTTCGAAGAAAGTGGCGCCCACATTAACTTTTTGTTCGTCAGTTTAGGCTATCAAGGTTCGCAGCAGCTTGGTATGCTTAGATATACTTAATTTTTAGCACGCTAATCCATTTGGCCGAATCTTTTTTTTCTCAGATTTCAAACTGAAACTTAATTATACATATACAGAACCCAGCACCTCCACCATAGCGTATGGTGGAGGTGCTGGGCTCGAATCCCAGTTCGAGAATATTTTTTTCTAGTATTTCTGTATATTTACGTTTTAGTTCGGAATTTGAGAAATAATTTCGAACTGGATGACCGAAACAATCAAAATACAAAAAGATGGTTTCAAGTTCTTTTTTTGTTGAAAAGGTGGTATAGGATTCCATTTTAATTTGGTCCAGATCTGATAAAGAGATCTAAGAGCAATCGATGGAAGTCCTCAAATTCCATAGACGGACAGACAGACGGACAACGAAGTGACCATACAAGGGTTCCTAAACTATATCTTTATGAGGTACGGATCCCTAATTTTTTATCATGGGACAATAGAATTCAATTGACCTAGTCCCAAACTAGGCAAAGCCTATGGGTACTAGATAACGGATAAACACACTTATTTAAATAAATACATACTTACATAATAAACATCCAAGAACCGAGAACAAACATTCCTATCCATCACACAAACATCTATATTTATGTGTATTGTATTGTCTCTCGATATTTATAATTATGAACTCACTTTGTCTCGATCCCCAGTGAACTATTCCTCTCCACCACTCAAAGGTTGACTGGCAGAGATCCCTTAAAGGGATAAGTCCGCCTTTGTACTCTAATGTTATTGTTGTAACTTGTGTTTTATCCTATTTTTTGCACAATAAAGTGTTTACTTACTTACTTACTTACATCTGCCCCGATCGGGGCTCGAACCCGGGACCTCAAGCGCCATAGTCAGGGTCTCTAACCACTAGGCTATCCGGTCGTCGACATACCCGAACGTAAACCCCCTTTCTGTTTTAAAGTCGATTAAAAACTATCGCATCTTACATAAGCATTTCGACGATACTCCGACTCAACCTCGTGTATTTAAACTGTGACGAAATTGGAATAACCACTTTATGTTCGCGGTCCAGAGTAGTTATTCCAATTTCGTCAAAGTTTATATACGAGGTTGTCAGAGTACCGTCGATTTGTTTGATCACGTTCCACATCACCCGTGTAGGTATCATGTCTGATACGATCGACTATTAGCAGGGTCATTCCCGGACAATGGGCCCCGTATCTGGGTCACACCTGTATTAAGCAATGAGGGGGTCATTGTTGTCTAATCACCATTTGGAGCACGTAATTTTGTTGTCTAATGTTAGCGAAGTTATGTCATATTCATTTTAGGGGTTTTATCAGTAGTTGCTATATTGCCATTTTTAGAGTTCCGCACCACAAAAGGAAAAATGGAACCCTTATAGGATCACTTTGTTGTCCGTCTGCTTATCTATCTGTCTGCCAAGACAATTTTTCTCTGGAACGCGTAGAGGTAGCATGCTGAATTTACTTAGTATCAAATACTCAAGCATGCAAGTCCCTTGAAGCTGTGAAAAAAATCTAACTTCTTAGTCAACGCATTCAAAAGACACAGTCATTAAAAAAATTGTTTCCATTTCCATGCAATTTGTCGTACTAAGGAAGGCAAACGAGCAAGTGGGTCACCTGATGGTAAATGATCACCACTGCCCATAGACACCCGCAATCCCGGGAGGTTTGCAGAAACGTTGGCCAGCCTAGAGAGCTAAGATGAAATGCCTCTTGTGCCCGTAATTCCGTAATTACACCGGCTGTCTTACTCTCCACACCGGAGGGCCGAGCACGACTTTACGAATGCTGCGTAACGTAAAATCGAATAGTAAACGTTGTCGAGTTTGTATGACGTTTGGAACAGCGCCCGTCCGTGAGCGTATTTGGAACTAAAATTCAGTATCAGGTTTCTGGATCTCGATACGATAACCTTAACGTTACGCAGCATTCGGTAAAGTCGTGCTCGAGCCTCGGGACGCTACAGTGCAAGCACTGTAGGCGGAGCGCGAAGTTTTCGAATCCTGTTTAAAGTGACGTTAATCGTATCGAAGTCAAGAAACCTCATACTAAATTTTAGTTCCAAATACGCTCACGGGCGAGGGCTGTTCCAAACGTCACACAAATTTCTCGATAACGTTACTACTCGATTACGTTACGCGTTACGCAGGATTCGTAAACTTGGTGCTTACCGGCGGAATTGACAACATTTCATATTTTTGAGACTAATTTGATTAATTGTCTGCAATCTACTTGGAAAGAGGAGCAAACCTACGATTTTAAATTTTGATCAGGATTAATTTATTAAAAGGTACTTATTCCAAAAGGACGTAACTCCGAAACTACGCTAGGATGGATCAATTTCCTTTGTCTAGTTACGATCAAAAAAACAAAACCCAAGATGTCGAATCTGACATTGTCAAACATAATATGTGTCATGTCAAATTATTGTTGTGCTTGTGGTTCGTTTGTAAAAGGCAAAGGTATTACACCCAATCTTGCGTAATTTTAGTAGAATTGGTAATTTTATTTTATCCTCTTGTATTTAAAAAAAAATGTTAATATTACATTTTTATAAACATAGTGGTGTGTTCAGGAGGCAAGGCCCTTTCGATGCCTATATTAATTTCCATGTGTGAAAAATATGAAATGTTGTCAATTAGGCCGTTTATTTCACTATGCTCTCCTCCGCTCCGCAAAACTCCGCGTCAGTGCCAACACACCCTAATGTTTTGCTATCTCTTTCAGACGCTGCTAGCGCCCCAGGCGTTGTCCCTGTCTCTGGGCGTGGCGCTGGCTCTGTTAGCTCTTTTTTTCTTCTTCGTGGCTTTTATGGGGTTCTTCGGGGCCGTGACGAGGTCGCAGTTTCTTCTGTTCATGGTGAGATATAAATAATAATAAATATCATGGGACAAATTGTCACCAATTGACCTAGTCCCAAACTAGGCAAAGCCTGTACCATGGGTACTAGACAACGGATAACATACTTATAACATACAATGACAATGCAAAGAAAAATTCGTTAAGCAGCTGGACTTGAACCAGCAACCTCGGTAATCCGTACCACGCTCCACCAATTAAGCTATACTTAACGTTGGTGTACCCAGCGAATTTTTCAATGCCTTGTGTCATATTTTATTTGGAAGATCTCTCCTCAGCGCCATCTATGAGTAGCTTAATCAAGCAGCTCACCCACTACGGAACTTCTACAGTTACGCATTAGTGGCAAGAGATGGAGCTATTTTCTGAATCAATGAAAATAATCGATTTATTGATTATTTTTGTTTTTTATTTTTATGAAACATTCATAGAATGAAATTCAACATACAAACAACATACTTATATAGATAAATACATACCTATGTACTTAGTAAACATCCAAGACCCGAGAACAAACATTCGTATTCATCATACAAACATCTGCCCCGACCGAGATTCGAACCCGTCATTCATAGTCAGGGTTTCTAACCACTAGGCTATCCGGTCGTCAATATGGCCTTACGGTCAGCTATTAGCGGTTATTTATTTATTGAAAGATAGAGGCCAACGAGCAAGCGGGTCACCTGATGGTAAGTGATCCCCGCCACCCATGAGAACCAGCAACCCAAAGAGGCACTAGTCCGTTGCCGGCCTTTAAGGAGGAGAAGAGATAGAGGAAAGCGGGGGGGGGATCAGGCCTCCGGCACTCTCACTGACCGAACGGAACGCAACAGGGGTGCTGTTGCTTCACGCCGATTTTCTGTGAGAGAGTGGTACTTCCCCAGACGAGCCGGCCCATTCCTACGGCAGCAAATAGCTACAGTATGGCTCTCCCACTACAAAAATGCGATTGTATAGTAAGCTGTAATATACTGATCCTATTGCTGAATAAATATTTAATTTGTAGAAGTGGTACCCTACAAGTACTGACACTGACTTGTAATATTGTGTGTATGCTTTATTTTCAGTATTCAGCACTTATTCTACTCCTTCTGATGCTTGAATGTGCTCTGCTGTATTATTTCACATCTACACTGCTAGAGGTTTGTACCTTTAAACAAATTAATTTGTGTCATTTTTAGAAAACCTAGGACCTTTTGACGGGTATTAAGGGGAGGATCATAAGTGTTGTGATCCTTCCCTTTAAGAGCGGGAGCCCTGGCGTTTAGGCTAGGGCGACCGGAGGGCGCCGCTGGTGCATCCCTAGGGATCCCCCGGCGCCTACCAACCCGGACAACACCGGTGGGTTTTAGTGGGTATGCCTCCCCCCTTACCCCCTTATAGACGGAAGTTCCGGGGAGGCGAGTCCCGCATAACCACCGCGTCATCCCCACGGCGCAAAAAACCGGCCAAGTGGCACGAGGGTTCCGTAGAAAGATTTTAAGAGTGTTTTAAGAAGTCCAGTGTTAGCTGAGCTCTGCTCCTAAGCAAAATGTACGCAGTGTGGGGTCAACTTATATTGGTCTGCTAAATCTACAGACAGACTTATAAATTTAAGATTTTGAGACTTTTCCGAGTGGTTGTGCTATAAGAGCTACCTTCATACCAAATTTCAAGTTTCTAGGACAACTGGAAGCACCCCTTAGGTTTTCTCAATACGGCGATTTGTATGGAAACCACCTTTTTAATGACTGTATCTTTTGATTGCGTTGACTTAGAAGGTTGATTTTTTCACAGCTTCAAGGAACCGCAGGCTTGAGTATTCGTTATTAATTTCAGCATGCTACCTCCACGCGTTCCAGAGAAAAAGGGTCTTGAGAGACAGACAGACAGACGGACAACAAAGTGATCCTATAAGGGTTCCGTTTTTTCCTTTTGAGGTACGGAACCCTAAAAAAGGTGATTTTGACGGGTGGCGATTACGATGTAGGGTTATTTTTTTCGAGCGTATGTTATGTATGTATGCATGTCTAATTCTTTGGCACGCTCTACGGCTTAAACCGTTTGAGGGATCAACGTATGAGGCGTCATCAGGTTAGCCTCAGTTATGGGTGACTTAGGGTATATTGCAGCGGTCCCCAAACTGTGGGGAGCGCGCCCCCCTCGGGGGCCTAGACTGACCCGAGGGGGGGGACGCGGGGCTAAAAAATTAAACCGTTCACCATTACTAATTATACGACACCATCCAAGTTCGATAGCAACTCACGTTGACGTATCCTCGTAGTTGTACTGGAACCAACGCTTCGGGGCGTAGTAATTTTAGGAAATATAAACTTGGGGGGCGCATTCGGAAAAAGTTTGGGAACCTATGGCAAATACAAAAAGATACTCCTACTGAGATCATGAATTGATTGCTTTAGTGCGCCATCTCGTTGAGCCTGGGTAAACTGATAAGTTTCGAAAGGGTGCGTTGTTTTCGGTTTACGAAGTAATCGCATAGATGGCGCTAGTCACTGCAAAAAGTGATAAAAACAAGCTAAGATTTGAATACATAGAAAAAATTCGGCCTTTCCTCTATGTCCAATCGTGGTGTAGGGAAAAAGCACACGACCCGGAGTGTCGAGGATCCGGGTTCGATTCCCGGGGTTGGCATTTTTCTGGTTTTTTTCTGTGTATTCATAATTTATTGAATCAGGCGTTACTTTGCGGAGGTCCATATTCATGAACTAAAAACAATTACTTTGCTCACCCGCGACCACTCATTCATGTTTCAGTGAGTTTATAAAAAATATAATTATAAATACATTGTATCCCGGAATTGCAGTTGGGTTTTCTGTTTTTAATTATAAGTTGGTTAAGTTATTAATTTAAAAGTCCTTACAATTGGTTCTCTCCATAGTGACACTCTATACAGTAGGCTCACTATTTTACACTAAATAGAGCGACATTTCAGTCATCGTCTTTAAGTTATTAATTAACCTATTCAGCGAGGCAACGCTACCAGCCTTTTGGGCACAATGCTACGGGGGCCTTATTTAGATTTAATTTAGTTTTAAGTTTTAGTTTATTTAGTTTTGGTTTCGATTTAATGTCATTGTAAATTGCTTTTATTATGTAAATAAAGTATTATTTTACTTTATTGTAAATTGCTTTTATTATATAAATAGAGTACCTATTTATGTTTATATAGAAAGGGCTACAGATACAGGATGGGCAGTGGACGCACGCGCTGCGGATCGCTTTCAGCTGCTGTGAAAACAATGCTACGTAAGTTATTAAATATACAAATGGGTGAATATATGAAAGTTGGGTAACTTCTAGAGATATTTTGATTACGATAGTTTTAAAATCAAAGTCCTACAAATTTATGTACTTAAGGTAGCTAATGTAATGAATCATAAGATAGGCCACGCACCTGTTCAGCGCTGACAAAATGCGGCCCTCTCATTAGCTGTCATTAGAACATAATGTCAAACATCAAGGGATGCTAAGTCACCGAATCACTTGTTATTGTTTGTCCGCGCGCGGTGAGGCGTTGGCCTATCTGTCTATTTTTATGTACCAATGCAATCATCATCATCATCAGCCCACATAGCTTTACATAGGCCTCTTCCATGGCGCGCCACAATGGTTGTGCTGCAAAGGTTTTGCCCATAATCACCACGCTGAGCAGGCGGGTTGGTGATCGCAGAACTAGGCCACTTGCACCAGCGATGCTGCTGCCCGCTGTTGGCCTACCAAATTTTGCCTAGTTGTTTTTTGGATGGTTATTTCGCCATCTGTCGGTCGCCATGGCCTCGTCAGTTACCAGCAGGGTGCACCACGGGCAGGTGAGGTTGACATTTGGGGATTAAGATTTTGGGTTCCCCCTTACATCAATGCAATGAATATAATAAATTATTCTTTACATAACGTACCTAATTACAATCGAACTTCGCTTATGGCGGCATACCTTCACAACTACACAAAATAATATAGGATATCATCATCACCAGCCTTTACGTCCCACTGCTGGGCACAGGCCTCCTCTCAGAATTAGAGGGCTTGGGCTATAGTTCCCATGCGAGCCCAGTGCGGTTTGGGAACTTCATACACATCACTGAATTGCTTCGCAGGAGTGTGCTGGTTTCTGCATGATATTTTCCTTCACCGAAAAGCTCATGATAAATTAAAAATGTAATTCCGCACATAAATTGGAAAAAACTCAGAAGGGGTTTGAACCCACGACCCTCTGCTTGAGAGGCCATAAGTCAAACCAGTAGGCTACTACAACTTTTTTTATTATAGGATATAAGAAGAGAAAACTAAACCATGTTTTTACCATGGCTCTTTTTTCCATCAGTCAGACATCGGGCGAAGCTGCTAAGCTACCGTGGTCTTGTTGCGGGCGATCGTTCTATCCTGACAACTGCACCACGTCAGACATATTTAAGAGAGTAAGTTTCCATTACAGGAGAATATTTGCGGGTGGTAGGACCTTGTGCGAGGTCCGTTTGAATCGCTACCACCATCTTACTCGTTAATCCTGCCGCTAAGCAGCAGTGCTTGCACTGTTGTGTTCCGGTGTGGAGAGTAAGACAGCCGGTGTAATTACGGGCACAAGAGGCATTTTATCTTAGCCCTCAAGGTTGGCAATGCATCTGCAAACCCTCCAGAGTTGCGGGTGTCTATGGGTAGTGGTGGTCACTTACCATCGGGTGACCCACTTGCTCGCTTGCCTTCCTCGTTGTATAAAAAAAATATATATATTTCAAGGTATAAAAAGCCGGCCAAGTGCGAGTCGGACTCGCGTTTAGAGGGTTCCGCACGTTAATTACTTATTTAAATGCCAATTTCCTATGTTACTTTCAATGCCATAGATTTCTTATAGGTTTGTTATAGGCAAAGAACTATTTGTTGTATTTTTCGGCTTCTGAAAACATTTTAGACTACAGTCAGCAGCAATAGTTGCTAAGCAACCGAAGCGCTCACAATGATCTAAGTACGGCTCTATTGCTATAGACATAAGAGCTTGTGCAGATCATTGTGAGCGCTTCGGTTGCTTAGCAACTATCGCTGCGGACTGAATTTTTTTTTTACATGTGTGTAGATAAAGTAATGTATCATCATCATGTCAGCCGAAAGACGTCCACTGCTGGACATAGGCCTCCCCCAGGGCTCTCCACTCAGACCTGTCTTACCCTGACCTGGGACTGTGTTGTGCTGTCGGTAGGCATCCAACAAGATGGAGCGACGACCTGGTAAAGACCTGGAAAACGCAAGACAGTGTTTTTGCGGGTGGTAGGACCTTGTGCGAGGGCCATCCGGATCGCTACCACCATCTCACTCGCTAATCCTGCCGCTAAGCGGCAATGCTTGCACTGTTGTGTTCCGGTGTGAAGAGTAAGACCGCCTGTGTATTTAGGGGCACAAGAGGCATTTCATCTTAGCTCTCTAGGTTGGCAACGCATCTGCAAACCCTCCGGGGTTGCGGGTGTCTATGGGCAGTGGTGACCCACTTTGCCTTCCTCGTCGTATATAAAAAAAAATTTAAAACAGTTGCATAAACTACTATTACATTAATGGTTATTTATTACTCTTCTGTCCAGGATTGTGAACCAGTAATAACCAGCTGGTTGAATCGCTACCAGACTGCGATCTACGCGTCTCTGGCCGCAACTCACATAATGTTGTCGTCCTGCTCACTCCTGCGGCGCGCTCGCTCGCACAGCTAGCGACCACAGCGCCGCGGAAGCGGCGGTAAGTTACCTAACAATATGGCCTTTTCTCACCAAAATTAGTCAGTCAAGTATAGCTTGACAGGTTTCGAATTAATCCATCGTTCTTCCTCTGGGCGCACAAGCTTAGGCGGTGGCGTAACGAGCACAATGTAGTATTTAGTGATAAATCCGGCGGGTAAACGCACATTCACATGTACCGGCATTGGAAGTAAATAAACAGTCTCTAACCTAATGACCTAGTTTCACTACATGGTGGCAGCGGTGGCTAAGAATTAATTGGTTTAAAGTGAGAAATAGGAGTTTTGCAAGTGCCGTGTATTGTGCGTAGTGATTTGATACGCGTAAATTATGGAACACGCTCGACCGCCAACAGAATTAACTCTGGAAGGAGGCCCGGCTAGCAGGGCGGATGCGTGGCGAAAATGGCTCCGGCAATTTGATATATTTTTAAAAGCCTCCGGCGTACAAAAGGAGCCACCTGAAGTGCAGGCCAGCCTACTGATAAACCTGATCGGACCAGAAGGGTACGATATTTACTCTACGTTCAAATTTGTGAAAGACGAAGAAAAAGATGACCTTGCTACTTTAGTCGAAAAGTTCAACGGACATTTTACCACGAAACAAAACACCACGATGGCTCGATTTAAATTCTTTACAAGGAATCAAGAAAAGGGTGAGAGCATCGATGATTACGTAACTGCTTTACGATTGCTATCCCAACATTGTAGTTTCGAACATTTAGAAGATGGACTCATATTCCAAAAAAAAAAAAAATATGCCTACTTCATTTTGGAATGAAGTCTTAATAGTGTTTAAAAGCTCAGAGAAATAATATATATGTATACGATTTTAAAAACTAAAAGTTAAAAAAAAAAAAAAAAAAAAACGATACGTCAACGTCAACACGATTTCAAATAAAGCTCCCAAATATTTTAATAATTAAATACTAATAATAATGTTTGTTTCATGTGCATCCCGGCCACCTCGACCTCTTTCCACGCCGGCCTGAGTCCCCGCGACTCCCGCACGCGCCGCTCTTGGCGGAGCCCCGTCAGTGCAGTTTTGTCGCGGCTGTCAGACTATTTTTCTATTTAGTTTTCCGTTGTGTTGTGTTTTTATGCCCTTAGATCATATGCAGAATGCAACGCAACCCGTAGATGGTACGTCACATGTATGCCCAATATGCAGTAGAACATTTAGTAGTAGTAGAGGTTTGAATATTCACAAATCCAAATTGCACAAATGTTTAAGTCAGAATGCCCCCCCCTTGTACATAAATCCTGTCTCCCCAAATACAAACCGTACTCCTACTAATCCACCCACTATTCCCTTCCATCTGCATTTGAGCCACTTAAAAAACAATGTTAAGGTGGTAAAAAGAATTCCCCGTGGCGCCCGGATCTCCGTCGCTACTCATTTGGCTCAACTTATAACGAAATGTTTGGACAATAATAGCTATGCGGACTGGCAGAATTTGTTACTTTTCCCATTTAATACACTTCACGTTAAAGACGATAAATCGTCTAAGATTTCTCTTACCCAAAAAATAAAAAACAATTGTTCCAATTATTCACCGCCTTGCCTTACAGTTTTTAGTACAGGCAAAAATAGCAATCAAAATTATTTTAAAAACAAAGTGGAATCTAAAGTTAGCGACGGAGACCTGAAGGGGGCCGCGCGGTTACTTTTTTCCAGTGACGTACTATCTCCAGATAATAGCGACACACTCTCGGCCTTACAAACTAAACACCCTCGAGCTCCTACAAACGCATACTTTTTGGACCCGCCTACGTCGCCCGATGTTTGTTTAAACATTCACGAGAAAGACACAGTGAATGCAATCTATTCATTTAAAACCGGTTCTGCAGCAGGTCTTGACGGACTTGCTCCCCAACACCTAAAAGACCTTACCTCTCACTGTGTGGGCGACGCAGGCAAAATTTAATCCTCGCTTTAACAAAATTAATAAACCTCATGCTGTCTGGCAATGTTAATCCCGAAATAGTTCCCGTTCTTTATGGAGCCAACCTAATTGCGCTCACTAAAAAAGACGGAGGTGTCAGACCCATTGCGGTCGGCTCTACATTTCGGCGATTAACTTCTAAAATTTCAGTTCGTCACATAGTTTCAAAATTGCAACCTCAGTTTGAACCAATTCAATTAGGTTTCGGTACTAAAGGTGGGTGCGAAGCGGCAGTCCATGCCCTGCGCACCTACCTTAATAACGATCAGTGTGAGGTTTTACTCAAAATTGACGTCAAAAATGCATTTAATTCGGTAAACAGGGACACCTTGCTCACAGAAATTAGGAATAATATTCCGGAAATTTATAATTACCTACTTAACTGTTATCATGAACCTTCTAAATTAATGTACAAAAGCAACGAATTATCTTCTGAAGTCGGCTGTCAGCAGGGTGATCCCCTCGGACCAGCCATTTTCAGTTTAGCCATTAACCCCATCATTCAAAATTTAAAGTCCAAATTTAACGTATGGTATCTTGATGATGGTTCCCTAGGAGGTGATGCAGTTACGGTACTTTCAGATCTCTCAGAAATTATAAATAAATTTAAGGCCATTGGTTTAGATCTAAACTTTAATAAATGCGAACTGTTCATAAACAACGCGATCCGATCCGATCTCTTCCAACATTTTAATTTACTTTGTCCAAATATCAAAATTGTCGATAAGCAAAACTTAAGCCTCCTAGGGTCACCAATCTTCGACGATGCCATTCCAGATTTAATCGCAAAAACTGTTTCAAAATTTCAAAATTCTGCAGACCGGCTGCTGGAAATCAGTGCTCACACTGCTATCACTATTCTAAAATTTTGCCTTTTTGTGCCAAAATTTACTTATTTGCTTCGTTGTTGTCCCTTTTGGAAACATCAAAATTCTCTGACCTTAATTGATTCCCTTATGAAAACTTCTTTGGAATCTATACTTAACTTACAATTCAATGGGCAATCTTGGACCCAGGCTTCCCTTCCTATCAGATATGGTGGGCTAGGTATCCGCAAAATTTCTAGTGTTGCTTTACCAGCGTTCCTATCATCTGTCCACAGCACGTCCACCCTCGTAGGTAAAATCCTAAAGGATTGTCCTTCAAACTACGAGACGACGGGTTTGGTCGATGCTAGGAATGCTTGGCTAATGGCTTGTCCGGGTGAAAATCCTCCCGCTTATCCAAATTTCCAACGGAGCTGGGATGACACACTATCCAAATTAACTTATTCTAATATTCTCAGTTCCAGTTCAGGCCCAGACCGCGCAAGGCTTTTGGCTGTGGCAAGAAAGGAATCCGGTGACTGGCTTCATGCTTATCCTTCCGTTAACACCGGAACCTTTCTTGAGCCTGAAACACTGAGAATTGCAGTCGGGCTAAGACTGGGTGTTGCGCTGTGTTCACCACACCGTTGCCTCTGTGGCACCAATGTGGACGAAACGGGACACCATGGTCTTTCCTGTCAAAAGAGCGCCGGCCGTTTCTCCCGTCATGCCGCGCTCAATGACATAATCCGCCGGGCTCTTGCCTCTGCGAACGTGCCGGCCATTTTGGAGCCAAGCGGCATTGCCCGCGACGATGGCAAAAGGCCGGACGGTATGTCTCTGATTCCCTGGAGAATGGGTAGGGTTCTGGTTTGGGATGCGACCTGTGTCGATACAGTAGCACCCTCACATCTCCAGGGAACCACACAAAAAGCTGGTGCGGCGGCAGAAACGGCTGAAAATAGAAAAAATTCTAAGTATCAATCTCTCGGTCCGAATTATAATTTTGTTCCTGTCGGGTTTGAAACTTTGGGTCCATGGGGTCCCAGCGCTTACAAGCTTATTTCTGAGTTACAAAAGCGCTTAGTTGATGCAACTTGTGACCAAAGGGCTGGCAGTTTTCTCTCTCAAAGAATCAGCATCGCTATTCAGCGAGGCAACGCTGCCAGCCTTTTGGGCACTATGCCACGGGGGCCTTATTTAGATTTAATTTAGTTTTAAGTTGTAGTTTATTTAGTTTAAGCTTAGATTTAATGTCATTGTATAGTACAATAATTAACAATTCAATCACTTGCAAAAAAGAATATAATAGCTTATAGCCCTTGTATTGTATTGAGTCAAACCTTCACATTCTTAAGTGTTCATTATATTAGTAAGTAAGAAACTAATAATCAGTACCTACAAACCTATTTATGGTTTGTATAAGAGGGTAAGTGTGTGGCTGTAGGCCACACGCAAACATGCTGGGTAGTGTGTACATACCTAACACATGCATAGGTACCTACATAGATAATTAGTTTAATTGGTGGTGGTATAATTACAATGGTTGTTTGTAAACGTTTATATGCGGGAAGATGTAGTATTTAGTGATAAATCCGGCGGGTAAACGCACATTCATATGTACCGGCATTGGAAGTAAATAAACAGTCTCTAACCTAATGACCTAGTTTCACTACACACAACTAGTACAACTACCCTCGTTTTCATCGTAATTTTTACTAATCCCAAAAGTAGGGTACAGTTGTACCATAAATATAAGTTTCAACGACGTACCCGCGCAGTGAGCATTTTTTTGGAAGGCGCGAAATCATTTTAGCCAATAATAAGGCAGTGCGTTTGCGCGGGTAACATCTTGAGCAGCCATTGTTCAAACGTTAGCACGCCATTGCGGTGACCGCCATTTTGTTCGGCGTCACTGCGTCAATCAGTTGTTACCTATCATTGCATATTCTACCTTGCGCGTAACGCAACAAGATCTTTATTGCACGGTGCTTACATTCGGTTTAGTTCGGCATTTGTCTACACTCGTCTGCGCGGACGAAGATAGCCGATGTAACTTATATTCGTGGTCCACCTGTAGCACACTACACTAATCACATCATCAATTAATTGTTCTTGTTAATTTTTAAGTAGGTACTTAATGTATTTTAATTTAGTACATCATTAAGTTAGTACACTATAGCATTGGATTTTCTGTAACGGTAGTGTAATGTTTCATAAATAAATAAATAAATATCACATTATCAATATTTTAATTAAATAGCTTTGCAGTGTGCTACCCTATATGTGCAGTCAGCAGCAGAAGTAGCTAAGCAACCGAAGCGTTCACAATGATCTAAGCACGGCTCTATTGTTATAGACATAAGAGCTTGTAGATCATTGTGACAGCTTCGGTTGCTTAGCTACTTTTTTCGTTGACTGTACTTCTTACCTACCTGCAGCCTATATCGGAATCACAATCGCATTCATTTTGTATGAGCTGACAATTGGTATCGGAAACAGCTAGCTGTCACAGTCGTACAAAAACTGACATTTCAATCCGATGACGGGTGTCAAAACAGTTGCACAATAGGGCCTCCGGTCTTTCAAAAATATTCAGGGATCCGTTTATGAAATACTTAACTTACTTCTTCTTACTTCCCATTGGTCTATTATCAAATTTGACAATAAGTAATTTCCCACAAGACAACGTAAAAGTCCGACTTTCTTTTTTTTTAGCTCCTCCCAGCTCCAGAAAGCGGTCGTGGCAAGTGTCGCGCGTGTCGCCTGCGCCCGCGCAGGATGACGTGCTCATGCTCGTGCTCGGACGCGGCCGCCTCGGTTGGGTCGAACAGAAAACTATAGCACAATAGCACAACACACTATAATATACACAGGTTGTCCCACGGCTATGTCGCATGGAGGCGATATATCTTTTAAGTATTGTAGATAGGGAACTATAAAGATATGGAAGCATAATGCCTATGCATCGGCGCAAAAAATATTACCCTATATCCCTACAACATGACACTCGCACATCGAAAATCGCAGCTCGCCAATGAGCGGCCATAAGCGTCGGCTGCGTTCGGCCTTTCTCGACAATGTTCGGTCGAATCATCCAGCTATCCTGCTTAGCGAGGACGGCGTGATTGTTAAGTATGGGTTTTTAAAATGTATATTTACTTACGTAAGACACACGATGGCATATTTAGCAAAATATTAAATTGAGCAAAACATAATAAGTAATATTCACAATTGAAACTCCCGTAACACCAGCCCGTACGTCACAAATGTTGTGTGTCTCTGACGCACGGCAAAGTTCATATATTTTTCCACGCCTATCATGGTACCTATGTGGTGGAGCCATTTTTTGGGCTTAGTTACGCTTCCATATATATTATTATTCGTAGATTGTAGATAGGATATTTACCTGTATGAAGACGTTTCTTTATTTTTTAAATTTATTGATACTATTTCATACATTCACAGATAAAAAAAATGCTTGCCTCACCTGGGAATCGAACTGAGACCAAATGTGAAAAAAAATCTTGTATTTTATGACGACAATCGAAAGAGTAAATTACAAAGAATAGCAGTACCTAAGTAACACTAACCCTTTAAGTAACATGACATTTTAAAATATAAAGGAACACTATGAAATTGTACACTAAACTTCGTTACGTTATGACAGTATTTATAAAAAAAAACTTTGAATGCAGTATTGCTTTTGTGATTAAGGATATGATAGAGTTATAATTAATGTGAATATTTGTATGTATAATTTTATAAAAAAAAACACTGCCATAGACGTAAGAAAGCTTACAAAATAGATTTAAACTGTGCAATTTTTCTAGGTATATCTAATTATTACTGTTTTATCTATATTTTATAAATTATAACGCAAAAATGTTACGTATAAACAGCTCAATAAATTATTATATAGTAATTTTTGTTTAACTTCGCCAATTACGTAATTCGTAATGTCGCGACGACTTCCCTTGATCAAATGAATTATTAGGTATACGAGCACAAAGCTATTACTTAGATGTTTTTTTATAGATACCTAAGGTAAATGTTAGTTCCAGCTCTAAAAAAATATTCCAAAGGGCATGTCCATGTGTTTATATCATTGCTGTTGTGTTATAACATCGAGTGGGAACCTGGGAACTCCCAGTATTGGCGTGTGGTCACGCGATTCCTGCGCCGTAATCAGGTCAGCATGCTATTGATCCTGTGACATGTCTATTAAATTATTATTCTACTTCGACAGTAGTATGGCCAATAATTTGTGTAGGTAAATTAGGTGTAAATATGTTTTTAATGGCTTCCACATTCCATTGTATTAAAGCTATATTATTAAAGAGAGAGTTCAATATTTAAAATTGAGGTAAACTTCGTTTGTCAAGTTTCTGTGTTCCTTTGTAACAAACAGTAGGTAAGTCTTGAAAGTGTCTTTCCGTCCAAATTACCACAGTGTTTGAAGTCAAAACTCTTTGACCAGTGTGTGTTGCCAGTGATGACTTACGGATCTGGGACGTGGGCGCTAACGATGGGCCTTATAAGGAAGCTCAAAGTCACTCAGAGGGCGATGGAAAGGGCTATGCGCGGGGTTTCTCTGCGGGATAGAATCAGAAATGATGATATCCGCAGTAGAACTAAGGTTACCGACATAGCCCGAAGGGTTGCGAAACTAAGTGGCAGTGGGTGGGGCACATTACTCGCAGGACTGACGGCCGATGGAGTCAGAAAGTTCTCGAATGGCGTCCGCGGACCGAGACGAGCTGTCAGTAGGCCTCCAACGAGATGGAGCGACGACCTGGTAAAGATCGCGGGATCGCGGTGGATGCGGAAAGCACAAGACCGGTCTGAGTGGAGAGCCTTGGGGGAGGCCTATGTCCAGCAGTGGACGTCTTTCGGCTGACATGATGATGATGATGAGTAAGTACACAAACACAACTCTTTCCTCCAAGACAGTAGTAGGTACCGAACCACTACGCTTCAGGCTTCAGTAAGCGAAGAGGAGGGACTCAGCTCAGCCTCCCCAACACGAAGTACTTGAATGTTTATGTCATTGTCATAAGATTGACTTTTGACAATCAATCTTATGATAATGTCATAAGCATTTTGACAGGGGAATGCTTTTCTCACTTTAAATATACTAGGAAGCGCCTTAGATACTATACTTAGGTACTTGATCTCATGTAGTTACTAAGCTGAGTTTATCTGTACCCTTTTTATGTTTAGATATACAAAATATAGTATTTGTTAAAATTTTTGCATGCCGATGAGGCAGAACGCAGTGTTGGTTATGTACCTATATAACTTATGACCTGTATTCTCGCAATAAAAACATTTCATTTCATTTCATTTCTTAATATTAATTTAAAGAGTTAAGGGCAAGTTGACTTCGTGATATTGATTTAATTGTGACCTGGTTATATGCAGGCTGCAACATCAATACTTGCCGCCCTAGTCACGCCACAGAAACTGCCTATCTGTCTCGCTTATCTATTAACGTGTGCATTATTCATTACCGCATTATGGAGTAATAGTCCATTACCAACACGGTTGGGTGTATGACTTCAAACTGTGAATATTTAAGCAGATTTGAACAAGCTTGATGTAAACAACAAAAGGACTGCATTTCAATACATTTTATTATTTTGATGGGATATTAGCTACAGTGCGTTTGTCTTGGGTAGTGTTTTTCAAACTGTGGCTCACGACCCTCCAGAGTGTCTCAAAGCTTCTCTTTGAGGGTCGCAGTCAACTTAAAAATAGCAAAGTAACATGTCTCACTGCTGGGCAAAGGCTTTCCACTGCAAGATTCCACAGCTACCAGTTCGTGACATAAGAAAATTGTATTGTAGGGGGTCGCAAGGGGTTGTCAAATATTGCTCAATACTAAGGGGGTCACGACGTGAAAAAGTTTCAAAAACACTGGTCTCTGGCTTTCTTCAGCGGAGTCATGTATTCTATTATAAGTACTACTTTTTGATACAAGTGCGGAATGCTTATCATTTTGCATAAGTTCTGAGGTATTAGGCGAGAGTCGAGACTCGAGTCTAGTGTAGGTACAAATGACACTTCCGAGCGTGTTTCAAACGACGTTTTTAATACATTTGCGGAAAAATTACAATGAAACCAGAGGCTGTGAGGCGCGCGCGGCCCTATCCCCACCCGCTGGCGCCTGCAGTGAGGCCAGGTGCACCCACCGGCGCCTTGGAAAAGTAAAAAGCACTAGTGCGAATAATCCAACTTTTCACACGATACGTAGCCACAAAAAGTACCGCTTTTGGAGCAAGTGCGTTAAAAATATAATTTGTATGGCCTTCGGGTTGGCTCTGTTGCTGGGTGGAACCTCCTGCCCTCCAGGATAGCATTCAGCTCCAAGATCCTGGCCTGCTCGTAGGGTATCTTTGCTTTCTTCTTAACCTGTAACAATATAAACACTAGAAGTCTCAAGAAATTCGAAATTGGACTTTAAAAATATACACATATAATCAAAATCACGCTTGTACATACATACTTAGGCTGTTAAACACATTACCCTCCTTTGCGTTTCGCAGTCGGGTAAAAAGGATCCATTTTACATTTCACATCACTAGTGTTTGACCTCTCCGTGTCCGCTAGGGCAAAAATTATTTCGTATGTCTGTATGTTTGTCCGGCTAATTTCGTGAGCAGGTTAGATAGTTATTATATGCTTAGTATTTTTTTTTCCATTCAATTTTGGGAAAAGAAATAGTAGTGTTCAAATCATTTAGACAAGAAAATCATAGCACCACCTGCCTTAATCTGTTTCTACCTTTATTAAGCTAATACGGTTGCCTGGTAGAGATCGCTCTGTAGCAACAAAGGCCGCCCATTGCTACGTTTTGTTTTCATTGTGCCTTTTAACACGACTGCCCAAATAAAACTGTATTATTTTCAGGGTGTACTGTCTCCTCACCTCTACTACCCTACTCTCCTCTAACGAACTCTACTCCCCTAACTCTACCTCTAACACCTACCTCTACTCTACCTACCGCTCAAGGCCTACCAATGAAACTTTACAGGCCGCCTGTAAGGTTACAAGGGTTGAAGTAAGTATGTACATATGTAATTTCTGTTTCGTGGTATTCAATGAAGAGTTATTGTATTGTATTGTATGTTTATGCGCCGCAAAATGTATAAGCGTCGTATTACTAACCAGAACCGTCTCATCCTGCTCGACTGCCAACACACCCAGGGTCCTCTCCAGCACGAAGTACAGGATCTCCACAAAGCTGATGAAGCTGGCCCCCAGGAACAGACCTGCTGCGCCACCGAAGGACACTGGAAAATTTACACTTTTGTGCCTCTAGTGTAAGTTCTGAGCAATGATATTATATATCGTTTTTTTTTTATGATACCACAAGGAAAGCAAATGAACAAGTGGGCTGCGGGTGGTAGGACCTTGTACGAGGTCCGTCCAGACCGCTACCACCATCTTACTCGCTAATAATGCCGCTAAGCAGCAGTGCTTGCACTGTTGTGTTCCGGTGTGGAGAGTAAGACAGCTGGTGTAATCAAGGGCACAAGAAGCATTTTATCTTAGCTCTCTAGGTTGGCAACGCATCAGCAAACCCTCCAGAGTTGCGGATGTCTATGGGCAGTGGTGATCACTTACCATCAGGTCACCCACTTGCTCGTTTGCCTTCCTCGTCGTATAAAAAAAACGTGATTGCCACTGCCCATAGACAACAGCAACCCAGGGGGTTTGCTGATGCGTTGCCAACCTAGAGAGCTAAGATGAAATGCTTCTTGTGCCCGTAATTACACGGCTGTCTTACTCTCCACACCGGAACACAACATCGCAAACACTGCTGCTTAGCGGCAGGATTAGTGAGTAAGATACCGATCCGGACGGACCTCGCATAGACGCATAAGGTCTTGCCACCTGCAGTAAGATGTTGGTAGCGATCCGGACGGACCTGACTACAGAACCCTAATTTTTTTTTACACACCCACGAGGTCCTGGAAATGGAACACGATCTCCCTGGTGTACCGGGTCCGCGGGGCCTGGACTCGAACCTTGAACACCCCCTGGCGATTCATGAAAGGCCCGCCACCCCTGACACAAGACCAAAATGAATCATTGCATTAGAGAGATAGAGAGAAAAAATATATATTCACACAATGCATCACCTGCGGCTCGGGTGGAGAAAGCGCGTTTAGGCACTTGTTACACAATCTACTATTTTTCCGAACGGGGGCCGATTTTGAAATCACGCGTCTGTGTACGAACTGCTTGAAAATGGTGAAAAAAATGTCTTAAATTTAAATGACGGTGGATCAGAAGTAAATTTTTAGTCCATTTTTATACCGCAATTTTCAAATGTAAGGAAACATAATGATATAACCTAACTAGTTTGGAAAAGTTGAAAAACCCCCGACATTGTCATTTTAAATTTCAATATTTCAAAAACGGGTAGACTGATATTAATGAAACCTAGCTAAGAAACATCTCGATTAAACTAGCTTTCGATTTTAAAAAAACCTAAGCAAAATCGGTTCATTTGGTTTGTGAGTAGAGTTGTGCCTGAGCGGTCTTTAAAGGGAGCGCTCCGATCTCGTTCAATCGGTGAAAGGAACTAGTTCGGTATTTTAGTTCCTTTAGTTCAGTAGTTCAGTGAACGAGTTAGAACTGTTCTGATCTGTGAAGGACACGGAACGGAATGATACTTGTCCATCTCACTCCCACTTGCTCTAGAGACACTTTGAACGAGCGCTATTTATCTCGCTCCTCTGTCTCGGTCACTCTCACTCGCTCCGTTCCGCTCAAGCGATTCATCCACTCCACTCCTCTACCTACTGAACTAAAGGAGCGAAGACCGATTCAAATCGTGCGAAAGGATTTAGTTCCTTTCGGTCCGCGACGGGAATACATTCCTGACAGTTCTTAGTTCCTGACCGACTCAAACCTATTTGGGAGCTACGATGCCACAGACAGATACACAGATACCTACACATGTCAAACTTATAACACCCCTATTTTTAGTCGAGGGTTAAAAAGTGAACTAACAGATTCTGCGTTTCATGTTTGAGTTGCTTGAAGAGGGCGTCGACACACATCGAAGGACAGGTACAGGCCGGCGCGGGCGCCGCGCGGAGCGCTCGCGTCTGGGCCAGCGAGCACAGCGGGCCTACTGCAAAAAAAAGTGATTGACAACGCCATCTAGTAGCGAGCAGCGGTGGTAATAAGATAGCTGCCTAGTTACACTACTTGTCGAAAAAATCATGTCTGTTGTATGAGAGCCCCCACTTAATTTTTTTTTCTGTTTTTAGTATTTGCTGTCATAGCGGTAACGGAACTACATCATCTGTGAAATTTTCAACTAGCTAACTATCACGGTTAATGAGATACAGCCTGGTGACAGACGGACAGACTGACAGACAGCTGGACAGCTGTCCGTCCGGCTGTCTGTGCGGGTCCCGTTTTTGACCCTTTGGGTAAGGAACCCTAAAACAGTTATTGCACAGAGGCAACCGCCGGATCTAAGTACTGTCGAATAGCCATTGACTTGCCAACACCATGGACTTCAAATTAGCGCTTGAAAACGTCCGAAACAAAAGACCATTAAGTATTGATTTAAACTTTCGCGATTTTCACACATTATCATGATACTCGGGACTTAATCGCGTAAAAAAAACCACTTCGAGACCATGGACGCAACGTCGCGTCCGAAACGTTGAGGTATTTAAATTCAAATTTAAATATAAAAGACCATTAATTTGCAAAAAGACCACTAATCCAGCGTCAGTCAGTCTTAGTTTGGTCGAACGACAGCGCTATGGCGTATGGCTGTCATCGAAAAATGCCGTGTTGTACAGTCACCAGCAATAATATATGATGATGGACAGTGCTGCAAAAATATCTGATCACGTTAGAAAGCAAAAGTATATGACGACACTCGACGGCATAAAGATGTACTTAATGGGTTGCGGCCGGCATAAATATCGTTCTTGGTTAAGGCCATAAATATCGTACACTGAGTCGCTTAAAAATAACTGATACTCCACAAAATCAAAATCATGTGACTCATCACCAGCATAAATATGTATTCACTTTGGAAGCAAAAACATCAGATCACACGGACGGCATAAATATCTGACATGTTATAAAATCGAAAATATGTCATCAATCAGCAAATATGAACTTAACTCGCCTGTCTTACGAATCTAATTTGAATGCAGCTATCTGACGCTTCTTGAAAAGAGTGCGTACTTGTCACTACATAATGTATATTTCACGTTTCTCAGCTTTTAAAATAAGAACAATACTTTTGTGCTTGAAGTTTTTTATTAGCGTTTAAACTCCTTGGTAAAATATATGAACAAAAAAATACGTCAACAGGGTATGTCAACATATAAACGAAGAACTGAATTTGTTGGATTTAGATAAAACAAAACATGAGACAGACATATGCAGTGACAAGTACGCACTGTTTTCAAGAAGCGTCAGATCGCTGCATTCAAATTAGATTCGTAATACTACTAAATTAAGTTCATGTTTGCTGATTGATCACATATTTTTGATTTCGTAAAGTATCAGATATTTTTAAGCGACCCGGTGTCCGATACTTATGCCGTTACCCAAGAACTATATTTATGCCGGCCGCAACCCATCAGATCTTATTGCCGTCGAGTGTCGTCATATGTTTTTGCCTGCTACCATGATCAGATATTTTTGCAGCGCTGTCCATAATCATATATTATTGCTGGTGACTGTACTGGGACACATTTTTCGTGAAATTTGGACTAGACCCAAAGTTCATTGTGAGTAAGTCAATGCGAAACAGCAGAACTATTTTTTTGTATGAGTCCTTGTTAGTGGCAGCGCAGTGGGCACAGCAGTGCCCCAAGCACGAACATTCGAATCCTACGTAACGTAATCGAGTAATAACATTATCGTATCGCCATCGAGAAAACTCTAATTATCCAAATTTTAGTAACAAATTTTTGTCAATAACGTTACTACTCGATTACTTTACGTAGGATTAGAATGTTCGTGTTCGGGGCACAGGCATTTTTATGGTTGTTTCTCTATTTAGAAGTGGTATTCACACAGTGGTATTTTCCCAGTGATATTTTCACTGTGGTATTTTGACCATGGTATTTTTACTGTGGTATTTTCACAGTGGTATTTTTTGTATAATCGGGTCAAGTCAATAATGTACCTTCGTAGTAGTTGTAGAAAGGCTTGCATCCATACTCCTTTAAGGTTTGCTGGTTGCGGCACGAACGACGGCATGTGTTTGTACTGAACACCTGCAAAAATATAATAGGGGCCGCATTGACTTTGGGTCTAGTACAAAATTCATGAAAATTGTGTCCCAGTACAACACGGCATTTTTTCGATGACAGCCATACGTCTAGCTCTGTCGTTCGACCAATCTAAGACTGACTTTTTGCACATTAGTGGTATTTTGGTTTGAACGTTTTCAAGCGCTAACCCGAAGTCCATGGTGTTGGACTGCGTACAAAACGGTCACTACCCGTCCCCCGCCGGTGTGCCCCCCGCCCCCTGCAGGCGAAAATGCGCTAGTGTAGAGGTCTAAAGAAATGTGAAATAGTTGCCACTAGTGTCTAGTGTCCCCACCACTAGTGCCCAGTGTCCCCATGCCGTGTGTCTAGTGTCCCCATGCCGTGTGTCTAGTGTCCCCGCCACTAGTGTCTAGTGTCCCCGCCACTAGTGCCTAGTGTCCCCGCCACTAGTGTCTAGTGTCCCCGCCGCTAGTGTCTAGTGTCCCCGCCGCTAGTGCCTAGTGTCCCCACCACTAGTGTCTAGTGTCCCCGCCACTAGTGTCCAGTGTCCCCGCCACTAGTGCCTAGTGTCCCCGCCACTAGTGTCCAGTGTCCCCGCCACTAGTGCCTAGTGTCCCCGCCACTAGTGTCTAGTGTCCCCGCCACTAGTGCCTAGTGTCCCCGCCACTAGTGTCTAGTGTCCCCGCCACTAGTGCCTAGTGTCCCCGCCACTAGTGTCTAGTGTCCCCGCCACTAGTGTCCAGTGTCCCCGCCACTAGTGCCTAGTGTCCCCGCCACTAGTGCCTAGTGTCCCCGCCACTAGTGTCTAGTGTCCCCGCCACTAGTGCCTAGTGTCCCCGCCACTAGTGCCTAGTGTCCCCGCCACTAGTGCCTAGTGTCCCCGCCACTAGTGTCTAGTGTCCCCGCCGCTAGTGTCCAGTGTCCCCACCACTAGTGCCTAGTGTCCCCGCCACTAGTGTCCAGTGTCCCCGCCACTAGTGTCTAGTGTCCCCGCGCTTAGTGACTGGTGTCAGCGCACCTGCCCGCCCTCCAGCGGCTCGTCGGTGTACAGGCAGCGCCTCTGCCGCGGCTGCAGCCCCCGCACCCCGCGCCCGCACCCGCTCTCGCTCACGCTCAGGTCGACGCCCCGCTCCACGCCCACGTCTACACGCACGGGGGCGGAATTCACGTCCATTATGTCGTAGGGCGAGTGAACGTAGAACTGTAGGGAAATGTGCGTTTTTTTTTTTTATTTATTTATTTACGGGCTTAGAACACTGGTGAACGCTCAGCCCTGTAAGAAAAAAATATCAAAAACAACACAAATTATATAGACACGAAACAGGAACAATTATTTCAAAAGACACTTTCAGTTCAGATAAAACAGAGATAAAAATCCCACATTCAATTTCATTCATGGCAGACGAAAGACGTCCACACTAGACGACTTCTATGTCAATATGTCTATGTTCGTTAGTACATGGGACGGCAAACCTTACTAGCATGGCGCCGATTAGTAAAATACGCCACTGACGCCACTCTGATACAAATCGAATCGATGAACAATACAATAACTTTTTATTGCACACCACATAACACTCTCCTCTCCCCTTCCCTGCCTCTCTCCTCCTCTCCCTGCCTCTTTCCTTTTACCCCGACGACCGGATAGCCTAGTGGTTAGAGACCCTGACTATGAAGCTTGATGTCCCGGGTTCGATCCCCAGTCGAGGCAGATGTTTGTATGATGAATACGAATGTTTGTTCTCGGGTCTTGGTGGTTTAATATGTATTTATGTATGTATTTATCTATATAAGTATGTTTAACCGTTGTCTAGTACCCATATAGTTCAGGCTTTGCCTAGTTTGGGACTAGGTCAATCGGTGTAAATTGTCCCGTGATATTTATTTGTTTATTAATCCCGATATAAGTAGTTATGTGGGTAAGAGTATGCCTGGAACAGCAAAAAGTGGAGTGAGATGGGCGAGACCTTTGCCCAGCAGTGGGACGCGATAATAAAACAAAAAGTACTCACACTAGCAGAACTATGGACTTCGATGTTCACGTAGCAGTTGAGAGAGGAATACTTGCACATGAGAGGGAATGTTGGCGTTTCGCTGGCGTTGAGCTTCCTGTAGATAAATAATACGGTATCCTTTCATTTGCGCAATAACCTGACCAACTTGAAATTAAATACAGAAAACCCGACTGCAATTCTGGGAACAATATACCCTGTCACTCCCACAACTGAGACGAAACCAATGACATGTCATACGTTGAAATTCGTCAAACTGCTTAGTCTGTAGAGCGGGCCAAAAAATTAGACACATACATACATACATATACGCTCGAAAACCATAACCATCCTTGGGCAGTCGGGTAGAGAACGAATCCCAAACGAATTCTTTCCCCAAATGTTTCATATGAGAACTGATAAAAAATAAATAATAATATGTTAGATAATGTTCGTCAGAATGATGAACTGAACTGGACTGGTGAATGATGGTGAATTGCGTACACAATGGCGTCATTGGCAAGAGCCACGGTGTTGGTGGAGTAGCAGAGCCCTGCTTCGCTGGCGATGGGGTACCACTTGACCACTTCGCTGGTCACCGACCAGGTCGCCTTTATATTCAGCTCCGGCATCACCTGAGGACAAAGAAGTCAATAAAAATAAATAAATATCATGGGACAATTGACACCAATTGACCTGGTCCCAAACTAGAGAAAGCCTGTACCACAGACCAGTGGTCCGACGCTTTTGATGTTTGCGTAAATGCCGACAACGCAACCGCATGGCCAAAGCCCCAAGGAGGGCGAAAGTTCCTAACTAATCGGGCAGTGGCGGCGTATGCAAGGGGGCTCGCCCTGCCCGCCCCGCACCCCGCACCCCCCGCACGATTGACCTGTCTAGAGGCCTTCGTCGGACGACTGTATAGACTGTGCGTGTACTATGGGTACTAGATAACGGATAAACATACTTCAATAGATAAATACATACTTATATACATATTAAACATCCAAGACCCGAGAACAAACATTCGTATTCATCATACAAACATCTGCCCCGACCGGGATTCGAACCCGGGACCTCGAGCTTCATAGTCAGGGTCTCTAACCACTAGGCTATCCAGTCGTCCTACTACTACTAGAAGTTACTAGTTCCATATCAAAGTCATCATCATCACCAGCCTTTTTAGGGTGCCTTTGCCTTACCCAAAAATTAAAAACGGAACCCTTAGAGGCTCACTTTGTTGTCCGTCTGTCTGTCTGTCTCTGAAAAGCGTGAAGGTAGCATGCTGAAATTATACTAAAGCCTGCAGTCCCTTGAAGCTGTGAAAAAATCTTCAAACTCCAAAGTCAACGCAATCAAAAGATACAGTCATTTAAAAAGTTCTTTCCATACAAATCGCCGTACTTTGAAAACCTAAAGGGTATCAGAAACTTGAAATTTGGTATGAAGGTAGATCTTATAGCACAATCACTAGAAAATTCTTAAAAATTTATTTTTTTATGTCCGTCTGTATTATGTATGTCAGAGACCAATATAAAATGACCTCACACTGCGTACGTTTTGCTTAGGAACAGGGCTCCGCCAATACTGCACAATTTAATACACTGGGGCAAAGCAGGGAAATCTTTGCACGGAACCCTCGTGCGCGGGCCCGACTCGCACTTGTCCGGTTTTTTACGTCACGTTGGCATATCAAAGTGCAATCCAAAAAAGTTTCTAAAGTCTGCTGCATAAATACAACTTCCAACTCTCTTCCTTCGGACTTCGGTCCTCAGGCATAACATCTGCCTGGAGAGAGATATCTCTATTGGAGTCCCCCCTAACAGGAGGAAGTCTTTTATTTTAATTTTTTTATTGAAAGAGGAAGGCAAACGACCAAGCGGATCACCTGAGGGTAAGCGATCACCGCCACCCATGAGAACCAGCAACCCCAAGAGACTCATAAGTCCGTTGCCGGCCTTTAATGAGGAAAAGGGATAGAGGAGAGGGGGGGAGGGGATCGGGCCTCCGGCACTCTCACTGACCGAACGGAACGCAACAGGGGTGCTGTTGCTTCACGCCGATTTTCTGCGAGAGGGCAGCACTTCCCTGGACAAGCAAATAGCTACCTACAGTATGGTTCTCCCATCACAGAAAGAGAACTGATGGAAGTAGAATAAGCCACTGTCGCTACTACTAGATGGAACACTTACGTCAACCACCAGCTGGAACAGATCCACCTCCAGATCCTCGCCCTCAAACTGCTCGAGGCTCTCCAGGTTAAACTTATTGGTTGCAGCGAGGGTAGTTACGAAACGCTTGTAATAGTCGTATTTCTCGTCGTTGGGTTCAACGTTCCAATAATGTTTTATGACTAATGGGAGCTTGGATTCGTCTACTTTGTTCTGAAAGGGAATTCTTGGGTAAAAACCTTTCATTCCTGACCCACCGTAGAACGTTCTCATTCATTTTTAGGGTTCCGTACCTCAAAAGGAAAAAACGGAACCCTTATAGGATCACTTTGTTGTCCGTCTGTCTGTCTGTCCGTCTGTCAAGACCCTTTTTCTCTGGAACGCGTGGAGGTAATGCTAAATTAATATCAAATACTCAAGCCTGCGGTCCCTTGAAGCTGTGAAAAAATCAACCTTCTAAGTCAACGCAATCAAAAGATACAGTAATTAAAAAGGCAATTTCCATATAAATTGCCGATTTCCAAGAACCTAAAGGGTACTTCCACAGGTAGGACATCTGTCCTAGAAACTTGAAATTTGGTATGAAGGTAGCTCTTATAGCACAACCACTCCGAAAAGTCTCAAAATCTTTAATTTTTACGTCTGTCTGTAGATTTCGCAGACCAATATAAGTTGACCCCACACTGCGTACATTTTGCTTAGGAGCAGGGCTCTGCTAAAACTGGACTTTTTAAAACACTGGGGAAAAGCGTTAAAATCTTTCTACGGAACCCTCGTGCGCGAGTCCGACTCGCACTTGGCGGGATTTTTTTTATATACGACGAGGTAGGCAAACGAGCACCTGATGGTAAGTAATCACCACTGCTAATAGACAACCGCAACCCCGGAGGGTTTGCAGATGCGTTACAAGCCTAGAGAGCAAAGATGAAATGCCTCTTGTGCCCGTAATTAGATCGGCTGTCTTAGTCTCCACACCGGAACAGAGCAGTGCAAGCACTGCTGCTTAGCAGCAGGATTAGCGAGTAAGATGGTGGTAGTGATCCTGACGGACCTCGCACAAGGTCCTACCACCCGCAGAATAATAATGTCACCATGACATTTCCTACGAAAAGGTTCCACGGTGGGTCACGGTTCGGTAGTACCTCTTGACAGAGCGTGATCCCGGGCAAGCAGAATTCCCAGGATCGGAAGTCCTTCTCCAGCGCCACGACGGTTGGGTTCTCGTTGAAACGCTGCAGCTGCCCCAGCGAGATATACACGGCACCCCAGATGGCTGCCGCTGTTACGCACACCCACAATACCCTGTGTAAAGAACATTCTGTATAAAAACAGCCAGTATAATGAACACCCTGTATGATGAACATTCCGTGTGACGAACAGCCTGTATTATGAACACCCTGTATGATGAACACTCTGTATGATGACCACCCTGTATAATGAACAACCTGTATGATGAACACCCTGCATTATGTACACCCATTGTGATGTTCCCCCCGTATAATGGACAACCTGTATGATGAATAATTCATAATTCATTTACTACATGCTTTTCACAAGTTACAAAGATGAACACTGTACTTATGATGAACACCCTGTATAATGAACGCCCTGCATGACGAACATCTTGTGCCATGAACACCCTGTATGATGAACATCCTGCATGATGAACACCCTGTATGAAGAACACTCTGTACCTAACATGAACACTCGGTATGATGAACACCCTGCTTGATGAGGCACAATACCTTTCGATCCAAGCCCGGTCCGGCGCCGCAATATGAGCAAAACCATGGATAGAGGTGGTCTCACAAAACGCTTGCGCGCACGCAACGGCCCCCCGCAACCCCCGCGCCGCCACCGCAGGGGGTCGCTTCGGCCGTGGCTTGTAGACTTCACACATGGATCCTTATAAACGATGAAATGTAAAGGTGAGCGTGGATACACAAGGTAAGAGATGGTTAATATTCATACAGTACTCGAAAAAAACCTATAACCTAACCTAAAAAAACCGACCAAGTGCGAGTCGGGCACGCGGGTTCCGTAGAAAGATTTTAACGCTTTTCCCCAGTGTTTTAAGAAGTCCAGTGTTAGCAGAGCCCTGCTCCTAAGCAAAATGTGCTCAGGGTGGGGTCAATTTATATTGGTCTGCGAAATCTACAGACAGATATAAAAAATTAAGAACAAAAGCTCTTCAAGTCAGCAGTTGACACCGGACTGTCATTAAAAACTGACAATTGTAAAATTGGTGAAATATGGGCCTGGAGACCCTATACCATTGTTTCCATACAAATTGCCGTCCTGTGAAAAACTAAAAGGTACTTCCAGTTGTCCCAGAAACTTGAAATTTTATATGTCACTGACCAATATAAAATGCGATGACCCCTCACTGCGTACATTTTGGTTAGGAGCAGGGCTCTGCTAACACTGGACATCATAAAACACCGGGGAAAAGCGGTGCCCCGGTGCGTGAGTCCGACTCGCGCTTGGCCGGTTACTTAATGGCGTATTGCATTGCACCTTTGACTATCATCATTATCTTTATGTCAGCCGATTGACGTCCACTGCTGGACGGCGGCCTCCCCTGCGGCTCTCCACTCTGACCGGTCTTGTGCTTTCCGCATCCACCGCGGTCCCGCGATCTTTCCTTTGACTAAGTATAAACAATTATTCAAATCCCAATTTACCTGCTTTTCCTATCAAATATCTGCAGTAGACAACCTTGAAACTTATTATAACTTTATTTACATAATAAAAGCAATTTACAATGACATTAAATCTAAGCTTAAACTAAATAAACTACAACTTAAAACTAAATTAAATCTAAATAAGGCCCCCGTAGCATAGTGCCCAAAAGGCTGGCAGCGTTGCCTCGCTGAATAGCGATGCTGATTCTTTGAGACTTAGTTGTTAGTTGTCGCACCAATACCTCCTGCTTTACTTATAAATAGATCTCTCTAGATAAAGTTAAACCATGTTTTATTTGCCGACATGTTTTTTTACTTACTTTAAACGCTGTTGACTCGATCGTGCATGATGACACGCTAATGATAACGTATGATGTATGTAAATACATACAAGGACGATAAAACGAAGAGGACTGCCAATGTCTTTTGTATACATTGCTGCGTTCCTTTACCCTATACTTGGCAACGTATCTCATAAGCAAAACAGGGATTGGATGGAGTAGCGTCATTGCACGCAATAATGTGGACATGACTCCAAAATTGATCAATTACTCGAACAATTTATTTATTTATTGAAATTAGATTTGAATTCCTGGAGATAACAATTTAGACATCATACTTTCAAAAATTAAGTACCTACCGTAATAAAATATTAATGAAATTAGCAGTCAATATTTTTTGTAAATCAGCGGAGGTTTCTATTATTAGGAGGAGAAGGTTTTATTTGGTTTTGCATTAAGTATTATTATATAATGTATTTTAACTAGAAAACTTCATCATTAAAAAAATATCTATGACAACGAGACAACAACTGCTAATTTTATTAATATTTTATTACGGTAATCTATTTGAAAGCGTGGTGTAAATTGTTGTCTCCAGGAATTCAAATCCAATAACAAGAAATTAATTATATTATGTTCTTTTACTAAAATAAATTCCCTTGAAAAAAAAGAAAAATGACAATTATTTGTTAACAGATTTATTGATTGCTCAATTGATTAATTTTGGGGACATGTCCACATTATTGCTATGACGCCACTCCGTCCGGTAACTGCTCATAAGATACATAGGCAGTACATAGCACAAACGTCATCTATGAACTTTTCTGCTGTTCAAAATTATGTCATTACATAAATCAAAGTACTTAACTGAAGATTAATCTGCATATACGACTACTAGCTTATGCCCCGCGGCTTTGCCCCCGTGAAATATTCAAAATGGGCTAGTTCCCTATCCCGTGGGGATTTCGAAAAATCCCTTCTCAGTGCACCTCTAGGATACTCAGGGTACCTGTATGTTTGCCAAATTTCAAGTCTCTAGGTTCAGTGGTCTAGGCTGTGCGTTGTCTGTCACTCAGTCAGTCACGGTACTGTTTTATAGGTATAGAAGATAGATGATTAGTGTTAAAGAAATGTCTATAAAACGTATTCCGGAAACAGATACGAGAAATGACAAACAAACGAGATATGTAATATATTGGAGAAACAATAAAAAATATAAGAAAAATGCATCATGTTCTTCGAATAATAGGTACCGGAAACTAATCATACTAACACGTAGGAACCAATTCTAAAAACATACAACTAAAATAATTTATCTAGAGACATCCAGGTATATAGTGAATGAAACAATGGCGCTGTATGATTTTGTAATCAGCGCTACATGTGATTAGATGCTAAATAGTATGTATATTTTTATGTTTTTTCAGGGGTTTAAGACTTTTCGACGATTCGTTTCAATATCCTTAATGTTACTAAGTCAGTGATATGATGATATCATACTTTACTTATCATTCGACAATGTAAACACGATTCCTAAGAACTTCTGAGAAATACGATTACCGTTGTTGATAAAAATAAATATAAATTTTTTACTACATTTTTTTTTTTGTGAACGGACAAAAAGTTTTGAAAAAATCAAGATCCTTATAAAATCATGTTCCATTACCTAGTAGTATTGGCATTTGCTCGGGAATTAGATATATATTTTGACTAAAAATAATATTGCATTTCGGATTTTTTCTTGACTTTGTGCTGTGAGACTAATGAGACCTTCCTTCGTGCCAAATTTCAAGATTCTAGGGGTAATGGGAAAGAGACCACCCTATGGGTTTTGATTTACTTCGGATTGACAGACACAATAAGACGGACAACGAATTGACCTTAGTAGGATTGAGGCGTGGAACCCTAAAATGTTACGCAACACTACACACGAGCGACTTCTTGACCACTGGCAGTGACAGCTGACCTCATTCCACTACGTTGTCATACCCGTCTACTAACATTCAGCTAATTTGCGTTTCTTTCATAGACAAGCATGTCAGTATAGTACATTGAGGTTAGCTGTCACAGCCAGTGGTCAAGAAGTCACTCAGTGATCTCGTTTATGAGTGGGTGAGGGCATTCGTATTTGATATCATATGCATGAGAATTTTAGTCACCGGTGAGATTCAAAAATACAACCTTTTTAGAAATCAGTGGATTTAGTCACCGGGTGACATTCAAAAATCGATCCCCTGCAACAACTTCACCTATAATCTTCTTGTCATCAGAGGCTTTTGTATCGTTTGCAAGTAATTTAAACATAACCTTGACAACTGTTATTTTTGTGGCTATGCAAGCCGCTATTTGCCTAGTTAATTCAGGAGTAAATACGTGTTGATTTCGCAGTAACTATTATTTTAATGGATTATTATTAAACCTCTACTGTAGTATTTTATATAAGTACCTACCGTTAAATATTTAATAATAAAAGAATTAAGTACACGTTATGCTATAAACTAAAATGTAAATATCTAAAACTGACTTAAAAATTATAGATCTAAAAATGAACCACTTCCAGTGGGCAACGTACCCAAAATGCTGGCGGCATTGCCACTTTCGCAGTTTCGCACTTGACTTTGAAATGATGAGTGCACTTGTTTCTGACTGTTTCTATAACGAGATCGAATATACTATAGTAGTTTATCTACACACACATATCATAAGTCCTCTATAATGCGCAGCATCCGACCCATTTTCCACAGTATAAGAGACATCCCGTCTGGTCTCTTGCCATTGTCCCGTGAGATGCCGACTGGTTCGAGCATCGCTGGCACGTTTACGCTAGCAAGAGACCGGCGGATGATGTCGTTAAGGGCGGCGAGTCTCGAAAAGCGGCCGGCACTTTTTGCACATGAGAATCCGTGGTGCCCCAACCGGTCGACGCCACTGCCACAGGGACATTTGTGCGGAGCACAATACGGGACCCCTAGGCGCAGGTTGACTGCCAGGCGGAGCGTGGTGCAGTCGAGGAAGGTGCCAGTACTCGGACAGGGGTAAGCGTTTAACCAGTGACCGGCCTCCTTGCATCCGACAGCAGTCAGGCGCGCGCGCTCCGCTCCAGAGCTGCCGTTAAGAAGTGTGGTAAATGTTAATTTAGAAATCACATCATGCCAGCACATTTGTGATTTTGTATTCTCAGGTACATTTACCCCCGGGCAAGCAGATAACCAAGCATTCACGGCGCAGTCCAAGCCCGTAATCTTGTAATTTGACAGGGGATCCCCTAGAATTTTACCTACAAGATTGTGCGAGCTATGGACGGACGACAAAAATGCCGGGAGAGCAACACCGTACCGGACGGGGAGGGATACCTGACACCATGATTCTTCGCTGAGCCTTAAATTTTGTATTAATTCCAAATTGGTTTTAATTAGGGAGTCAATAGGTGTTAGCAAATTTTGATGTTGCCAAAAGGGGCTGCAGCGAAGCATATAAGTTAGTTTTGGGACAAAGAGGCAGAACTTCAGGATGAATGGGAGCTAATTTCGAGTAGACGATCTGAGCAGTTTTGGAATTTAGAGATGGTCTTTTTTATATGGTCGGGAAAGGCTTCGTCGAAAATGGGGGTTCCTAGGAGGTTAAGGGAATCCTTGGTTGAAATTTTAAAATTAAATCATATAAAATTAAAATTAAACATTTTTCTTGCGCCTGTACCTACTTTTTGTCTCTGTACTTATGCTATGCCTAGGTTGACTTCACTGATATCCTCCTCTCTTCTCTTCTCTGTTCTCTCTTTCCTTCTGAAGAAGTAGCAACTTATGACTAGGTACTGTTAATGTTAATATCACTTCAATGACCCTGTTGTTAACCAGGTATAACCATTCAAGTGTCGTCGCGATGCTACTTGAATCATCTGTAAAAGATGTCAACGCCTATATTATACCCATTCATAGCGAGAACATTTCAAATCCTCGAATTAAAATTACATACACATTACACCTGGATAATAAAACAATACATAAGTACGGTAAAGTTCTTAGTTACAAAAGCGCTTAGTTGATGCAACTTGTGACCAAAGGGCTGGCAGTTTTCTCTCTCAAAGAATCAGCATCGCTATTCAGCGAGGCAACGCTGCCAGCCTTTTGGGCACTATGCCACGGGGGCCTTATTTAGATTTAGTTTAGTTTTAAGTTGTAGTTTATTTAGTTTAAGTTTAGATTTAATGTCATTGTAAATGGTTTTTTTTATGTAAATATATTTATTCATGTACGGTAAATATCTAAATATAGCCAATGACAGTGTCAACAAAAACCAACTAATCTTTTCTAGTAACAGTATCGCTGTTGTCGTTAAAATATAAAAATGGTATCTGTACCACAAACTTATCTGATCCGGTGACGGGGGCGCTGTTGGTGAACCTAGTGCTGCAGTTTAATAGACATTTGTATGGCTACGGTATTAGTTTCATATCCGACCGTTAGCTCAGATAACTTTTTGGTACATACTATATGTTAGCTAGTTACGATTTTCACCACCTACACATAAAACCTGGTGCCTACCACGCGTCTTATCAGTTATCGCTGATATTATATCACCTACATTTACAGTGAATTTCGAAATAGATAAGATACAGCCGCGTATCGGGCCGTTTTAAATAAGCTTATAGTAGTCTGAGCTATCACTGGCTGTGGATGTTTAGCCCTATTTCTGTTTAAAAATCAGGACACAAAAGTCCTAGTGAGTGAAGTGAAACATGGCTTTGCGGTATACTATTCTGTTGGCGGCCGTGCTGGCGTGTGTAGCATTTATAGAAGCGCAGAGCACGTCTTGTAAGTATTTAAAGTATTATGTAACATTGTTTATCTTCAAGGTCTTTTGATTCAGCTTATCGCATGATTTAGGACATGATGGAAGAACGCCTGGTTACAGTAAAATCCGGGTAAAATGTTGTCCTATCGACTGAGTTAATGTCAATCTTACAGTTGATGTAAGTTGTAGCAATGCCTCGGAAATGCTTAGCTTGGATTCGTTTGTTAAGTTCACACCGGTTTTTATGCAAAGATCAAAGGTCAGATCTTCAACAGACTACTATTACTACTACAGACATTACTACAATTTTAGAAGTGGTAGAGCAAGCCGTAGCTAACAGGTGGAGGTAGAGAGCCATTTATTTAAGTACTTAACAGCAGCTGACAGTACTATAGCGCCCTTATTTTACGTGTGGATAACGCGCCGTATGCATGTCCCGGGTTCGGGGCAATAGGCGGGTCTGTGGGGCTCTCCCACAGAAGGTGGGTATACCCACTAAAACCACAAGAGTTCCTCTTGCCCATTGTGAGACGCTGCGGGTTGCCAACAGGTTTCAACCGCAACGCCCGCAGGCCGCCCCGGGTTGGGGCCCCTTTTGCCCCAAGATGGTATGTGACACTCCTCGGAGATTACACCGTGTAATGCGGGATCGGTAGTAGTGTAGCGACCCTAGTGCAAAACGTGGGTGACGTCATTACTGTTCTACATCGCGCTAACGAAGTTTCTCAAGTCGGTTGCATGAATACAACTTCCAACTCTCTTCCTTCGGACTTCAGTCCCCAGACGCAACTCTGCCTTTAGAGAGATCTCTCTATTGGAGACTTCCGAAATTGCTTACCTACAGATAACTCTGTCTTTAGAGAGATCCCTGGAGACTTCAGAAATTGATTGAGCTATGTTTATGAAATAGGTTAACAAGACCGTAGGTACTTGTTTATCTACTTCGCCAAGCACTTGACTAACGTAAATCAACCTTAATCGCTAGGGAACTTGGCCCCGCCTCCTTCCTTCGGTGAGAGTATCAGGAAGACCCACATAAAAAATGCTCTTTGCTTGTTACCCGACTTCAAAAAGGAGGAGGTTCTACGTTCCACTGTACGTTTTTTTTTTTATGTATGTACATCGATTACTCCGTCAATTGTAGACCGATTTTCAAAATTCTTTTTTTATTCGAAAGGGTATACTCCTGAGGTGGTCCCATTGTCACCAAGTCATGATCTGATGATGGGATCCCAGGGAAATCGAGGGCGACCCTCAAATTTTACAGGCACGTACGTGTTTCATATATTTTCTAAGGTTACTCAAGTATTTGCGTCTGGTAGTGATCATATCATGATGATGAACTGATGATGGAAGGTACAACTCCTTAGCGGTTAGGAGTTGGAGGATAATTCTGAAAACGTTAAATCATTATTCGAAAGGGCGTACTCCTGAGGTGGTCCCACTGTCACCAAGTCATGATCTGATGATGGGATCTCAGGGAAATCGAGGGCAACCCTCAAATTTTATAGGCACGTATCATGTGTTTCATATATTTTCTAAGGCTATTCAAGTATTTGCGTCCGGTAGTCATCATCTCATGTTGATGAGCTGATGATGAAAGAAGAAAGAAAGAAAGAAACATATATTTATTAGAAACTAATTCGACACATACACATACAGATAAAAACAAATCAATAATCAACAAAAACCAGACAATGCAAACACTATTAACTAACAAAGACAGCTTAGAAACTAACGATTAAAAATATGTGCCGAATAGCACTAAAAGGGTCACCCTCAGCATGATGCTACGGCAAGCCGTAGCGCTGGTTTTCAGTGTGACCCTTCCACCTAAAAACTAAGCCTTAAAACTAAGTATGCCGCGACGACACGAACGTCAGAGGCAGACGTGAACTGTGATTATCAAAAATAATAATAATAACAAAAAACTAAAACAGAAATAAAAAAAAACTTTCAGCTTAATAAATACCCATCCACCAAGAATGTATGGCAACACCTGCGTGGTCGAGTCGTTTAAATACAAGCAAACCCCACAAGCTAGCCAACTGCTAATATGGTTGATCAAGTCGCATCATTATCAATTTCAATAATGTAAAATTGTAATAACATCAAACAACCCAGTTCAATGATGGAAGGTACATCTCCTTAACGGTTAGGAGTTGGAGGATAATTCTGAAAATGTTAAATCCACGTAAAATTGTGAAAGAAAAATCTTTTAACAAAAAAGTAAAACCGCCTTCAAAAAAAAACCTTTTAAAAAACGTAAAATAATCCTCTAAAATAATGATAAATAAATTAAATAAAATTAGATGCGTTTATTTAGGACAACAGAAACGTGCCATATCGTTTTATGGCCTAGCACTAAGCAGCAGAAATATGAAGTCGGTGCTTTATTCAAAGAATATTCCGCTCGCACCGCACCGACTTCATATTTCTGCTGCTTAGTGCTAGGCCATAAAACGATATGGCACGTTTCTGTTGTCCGAAATAAACGCATCTAATTTTATTTAATTTATTTATCATTATTTTAGAGGATTATTTTACATTTTTTTCTAAGGTTTTTTTTAATAGTATTGTCAATGTTGATTGATAACAAGTTTCTGAGAAGTTTTTGGTGCTCCGCCTGATGCAGCTGATATCTTTTTGACCTTACGCCATAAAGCAGACAGGCGGAAGGCGCCTTTGGCTTATCTTTCTATGCACTACAAATTTTCTGCCAAACGTACAGCACACGTCTACGCTCATGTCAAAATCTGTTGCGTTCCTACAAACTCACACTAAAGCAAAACTGTCACACAATGAACCGACCCTGTGCATTTTGCAGACTTAATGTTAGAGTTTTGATAGAAGGGAAATTGCGCGTTAAACATCTTCCTTTCCTGCTCTAAGCCTTACGCAAAATATCAATGTTGTTAAGTAGATAAATAAAATTTTCATGGAAGTTAGTAAACTTGCTTTGTCTCTTTCATTCTGGCGAATACCGATTCTTCCCCTCACCACATACGTATATTCTACCCTCCTTTTCCCTATCCATTTCCTACGGGCTAACCTTGGGTAGATCGACAAAACCACTTTTGTCTTGTCACTGCGTCGCGTTGGGTCGAGCTCCTGCTCCCTTCTACGTTGTCTAACTAGCAGCAAGCAAAACCACTTCAAACTACACCCTGGGGTGGAAGAAGCTAAGAAGCGAAACCAGCGTCCATCAATAACCAGCACGCGGGAGGCAATTTTCGGAACCAGGTTAGCGCCCCTCACTTGCTTCGTTTGTTTGGCCATCCCCACATTCAAAGACCAACCATCGCAAGACAGAGAGACAACATGTTAAGGCAGTGCATAGTACCTACCTACACTCGTATTATTTTTTCTTCGCTCTCGCTTGGTCAAATATTGCGTCTGTAACATCTTCGGAATCGTCTTCAACGCGATCGAACATCGTGATGCTCTAACCTTTTGTAGTTTTCAAGTGCTCGTAAATAATATAATAATAAATAATAATAATTGGGTTGGGTCAAGGGTCAGATACAGAAGGCGGTACTCCTGGACACGGCTCGGATAGTCAGGAGGTTCCTCTCTCTGTCGCCCTGACCACCGGTGCTTAGGCCCCGCCTCGCTGCCGGCGGCACCCTAGGTTAGGTTTCTATAATGTTTTCATATTTTATATTAATATTGTTTTATTACTTTTTATATGAATATTGTAAAAACTTAACCTAAGATAAAAATAAATATACAGAGAATAATAATAATAAAAGACATTTATTCAATAGTTCGTAGGTATACAGCTTAAACTAGTGTACTACTAACTATTGAAACTGTTGAAATGATAGGCGCCTCAGTACTCAGTGCCTGTGCCACGCAGACCAAAACCAATACATTCTGATGTACTAATAACAAGACGACAAATGATTCTGACTTGTTATGAACACTCTTATGTTCATTCTCCATACAAGCGTCTAACCCCTATGGGGATTCAAACCCTGAACTTCAAGCTTCATAGTCAGCACAGGTCACTGACCACTAGCTATCGGTCTTAATTGAGGAAAGTAGATCGCGTACCATAGTATATTTTCGATACACTTTGACTTTGAGCTTCCTTATGAGGCCCATCGTTCTTTCGGCTGACATGATGATGATGATGATGAAATACCATAATACAATTTGCGAAAGAAATTCTGCAATTTATAGTAAAAAGGCTTCACAGAGGTGCGTGATTCTGTCTCTGCGACTCTACACCGATGTTGACTGTTCATAGAATTATAAAGGAAAATAAATCAGCCATTACATTACATCAGCTTCTGAGAAGTGACACTCATATGCATGTTGCGGTAAAGGTGTCTGAATCACTGACCGCACCTCGCTCAATAAACGAAGTATCCGTGATAACCGATAGACTGATAAGCGTTATCAGTAACGGCGGGCGATCGGAAAAGCGCGGTGTTTTGAGGGCGACTCGAGTTTTTGTTGCAAAAAATATATATTTGGTAGGCAATGATATTGCATATAAGCAAGAACGACATTAAATCAAGCTACAACTAATTAAACTAAAATTTAAAACTACCGTCACCGCTGGCGCTGCGGCTTCCTCGGCAGAAAGCCTCAAACGCCGCAAATATGTTGCCCTAGGATTCAGCTACATGTTTGCGGCGTTTGGCGTCGAAACCTTTGGGCCATGGGGGCCAAGTGCGCGTCGCCTATATAAAGATTTGGCGACGCGCCTAATAGAGGCCTCAGGTGACCAGAGGGCTGGCCATTATTTCGCACAACGTATCAGCATCGCTATACAGCGGGGAAATACGGCCAGCCTTCTAGGCACCTTATATTTTTTATAAACTCACTGAACCCTTGCCCATTGAAGGCGGATTAGGCCAAGTTTTTTACCTTTAGTTTAAGTTTTAATATGTTTGTGTTTGTTTTTATGTTGATGTTATTGATTAAATTATATTCAAAACTAAATTAAATCTAAATAAGGCCCCCGTGGCATAGTGCCCAAAAGGCTGGCAGCGTCGGCTCGCCGAATAGCGATGCTGATTCTTTGAGAGAGATAACTGCCAGCCATTTGGTCACAAGTTGCATCGGGTAAGCGCATTTGCACCTCTGAAATACCTAAGCTTGAAAGCGCCGGGACCCCATGAACCCAAGGAAATATATCGACGGTACTCTGACTCAACCTCGTATATAAACTTTGACGGAATTGGATTAACCACTTTAGGTTCGCGGTCTAGAGTGGTTATTCCAATTTCGCCAAAGTTTATGTACGAGGTTGAGTCAGATTACCGTGGATATGTATATGTATTGTCACAGGCCGTTTTCAGGAGAAACAGTCTGCTTTAGGTAGCCTATCTAGGGTTTTTATGAAGGAAAACAAAGTACAAGTTTAATACATTTATTTACACAAAACTCGATAGGCTAGTTTGACAAATAGAAAATGATAGAGAATCTCAGGGATTGAGAACGAAGACACTTTTGGAAGTTACTAGGTTCGAGTAAGCGTGTAAACGCTAATGTGGCCTACACTTCCCTCGGGTGTCTGGATCCCCCGGTGACGGCGAAAATAGGGCGCAGGCGTCGTAGAGCAACCAGGAGTGACCAGGGGGCTCGTGTGATGTCGTGGTGTAGAGATGGTGTGAAGGGGACCGTAGCGTGCCAACGGCTAACCTCTGAGTAGGCTGCGAGAGGTCGGCAGGGGTCCGTTAGAAACCATGGTGGTGGAGAGATTTTCCACGGGTAGCCGAGTTGCCCTGTAAATAACCTCGTGTGAGCCAAACGTCCATGGTATGCTCGCACTGCCATATTCCGCTCTCCAGTCCGACCGTTCCCGAGGGAGTGGGAACCAGATTAGCAGTGCATGGCAATACGGAGGGTCATACGGATTTACAATTTAGCTAGAGTCCTAGAATAAAGCTTTTACAGGTTTCTAGTGAGAGTGGATAACAGATTTACACAAAGTGACCGTTGGAACATTAAATTCCAACCGTTCTAGGAAGCAGTTTTAAAATAAGCGCTACGTCTATAACCGTAGAGCAGTGAAATAGGGACGGATTAAATTATAATTAACTGTCCGGAGCGCTATTAAGGTACAGTAATGCTTTGGTCAGTGTAACAGAGTGGAAACCTATAGAATTAAAATAAATTACAATAAAAGACACAAGTAGTGTAACACAATGATAAAGTACAGAAACGATCAGTATTCTTACCAAGTTCTGGGCTGGCTGGTTCCACTCAGGAGTTGTAGAGAAATGTAAGGTCTCCCAGCCGTACGGGCGGTTTTATGGTTGTATGGAACCGGATACAGATAACCAAATGATTTTGAATTGGGCGACGCCCATGGGCGTGTCTGAGTTTCTCATTTTGAATACCAACGTATTATTTCTGTGTAGTGTGTAATGTAGTTTTTTATGTGTTTTATGTTGGCTAAGTGCAAATATCGGTTGTTAATTAATTAATTTACAACCGATGCCATTTTTAATTAGATTTAAATTAATATTATTCGCCTAAGTGCGGAAAAGCGCCATCTAGCGGATTGTGGCGTAACTTTTAATGTCCAAGAGCTTGCGTATTGTGACAGTATGTTACTGCCGCGCTCGAGTTGAAGACTCGTTATTCACAAAACACCCAATTGGCCACTCTTTCTGACAGTTAAACTGTACGAAAGTGACGTACCTATGATGATGACCACTATATGCAATCGCGACTAAAATGACCCCACTCTGAGTACATTTGTCTTTGAAGCAGGGCTCTACGAACACTGGACAACTTAAAACATTCGGGGAAAAGTACGAAAAATCTTCGGGACTGATTCCCGTGATAGACGAATTTTTTACAGACCTACACATTTGCACGGAACCCTCGGATTCATCGTCATCGCGTTTTTAGCTGTTAACATTTCCATGGGACAGATTGATGATTTTTTTTTCAATTGTCAGCCGTAAATATGTGGAACAGTGAATTAAACAAATACGTAAATGAAAACTGAAAATGTATGTGTATTTATTACAGGGGATTGATTATCTCACTCTTCGTGACTAAACTCTCACCCATGACATTGAGTCACTATTTGCCAAAAGCCTTATTTTTGAATGTCATACCCGTCTACTAACATGCAGCCAATTTGCGTTTATGTCGTAGACAAGCGAGTCAACATAGTAGATTGAGGTTAGCTGTCACTGCCAGTGGTCAAGAAGTCACTCAGTGATCTCGTTTACGAGTGGGTGAAGGCATTCGTATTTGATATTATAGGCATGAGAATTTTAGTCACCGGTGAGATTCAAAAATACGAACTTTTAGAAATCACTGAATTTAGTCACCGGGTGAGATTCAAAAATCGATCCCCTTACCTACGTAGTACTGAGTGTAGGTTAAGTGAGAAAAGTTTTCCTCTGTCAAAATGTTTATGACATTGTCATAAGATTGATTTTTGCCTGGCCCGTGGAAAAGGTTTTTCTACTATGACTATACCTACTTGTTATTACCATACAATGACAATGCAAAGAAAAATGTATGTGTATGTAATGTATGTGTGTGTGGAGCGTGGTACGGATTACCGAGGTTGCTGGTTCAAGTCCAGCTGCTTAACGAATTTTTCTTTGCATTGTCATTGTATGTTGAATTTCATTCTATGAATGTTTCATAAAAATAAAAACAAAAATAATCAATAAATCGATTATTTTCATTTTTTTTTATTTTTACTTGTTATTACCTCTAGCCCCTTTGAAACATTTATCAATGGCTCCGTATATTACGTTATCTATGTTCAAATAAAGGGTGAAACTCCCCACGGGATATTGCGAAATATTTAGTAATTTTATTAATGCCATGCCTTTTAGTACTAAACCAATAAACAAAATACAAGACTCTCGGTCCGGACTACAATTTTGTTGCTGTCGGATTTGAAACATTGGGTCCATGGGGTCGCGGCGCTAACTAGCTTATTTCAGAGTTACAAAAGCGCTTGATCGATGCAACTTGTGACCAAAAGGGTGGCAGTTTTCTCTCTCAAAGAATCAGCATCGCTATTCAGCGAGGCACACTGCCAGCCTTTTGGGCACCATGCCACGGTGGCATTATTTAGATTTAATTTAGTTTTAAGTTTTATTCTAAATTTGTTACAAACAGAAACAAAATTAATTTGAACTAAAAACAATTACTTTGCTCACCCGCGACCACAAGTGAACAGCCGAACAGATGGCGGACATACCTACGAAGGAAATTTTGTACAAGCTGAAACAGACGTTTCACTTCGTATGTCAATGGAACGACTGTGTGGCGGCCTTATTATTCAAATCATACTAGGTATACAATACAGCGTATAAATTTGTTTTTTTTTTCAGTCAGAGTTTGCGTGTCTTCAACGAGCACGTCACTATGCCAGAGCCTGGGCAGAGACGATTCACAAGCCATCTGCACACCTGTGGAATCCAGGTAAAGAAATACTACTTATAAACATAGGCCACGCACCTGTTCAGCGCTGACAAAATGCGGCCCTCACTCATTAGCTGTCATTCAACTGACATAATGTCAAACATCAAGGGATACTAAGGTCACCGAATCACCTAAGTAATCAACTATTGCTGCTCGTCCGCGCGCGGTGAAGCGATGGCGTATCTGTCTATTTTTGTATATTAATTGTCTTTGTGGCATGTGTTGATACGTGTGGCAGTGGAGAGGGAGGTGTTGCGCGAAAACATACATTTGTCTCATATCCTCATGTCTCATATCTCCACAATTAGTTCTTTGGTTTTATTAATAAGCCTCTGCAAGTTCAAAGTTTTTTCTGCTACTTCAATGAAACCTACTTGGTATTCTATACCGAAACCTCACCTAACCCGTTACTTGCAGAGTGGACTGCGCACTCCAGCTAGCTCGGGGCACGGCTGACGTCGGCTACTTCACCGACGAGGAGCTGCTGGTGCTGGCAGACCTTCAGAACAACGACCACCGCGTGGTGGCCACCATCCGCGACAGCACCAGACAAGGTCTGTTGGTCAGCTACAGCTACAAGGATATTATAACGTTCATGGACATTATTTTAGCCTTACGGTCTCAGACAGCGCATGCGTGGCGTCCAATGCCCCAGGAGCGCAGGAGCTCTCGAAGAATTCGCCGACAACTTTAGCGTAGTCGCACTCTGACGCGCTCAATGCGCCGAGCTGTTGAGCGGTGCGGACGAAGGAGACGTAGGCTGTGGGAGAGAGATGGCGGTTAAACTGGTATTGATATTTTGCGGGCGGTAGGACCTTGTGCGAGGTCCGTCCGGATCGCTACCACCATCTTATTCGCTAAACCTGCTGCTAAGCAGCAGTGCTTGCTCTGTTGTGTTCCGGTGTGGAGAGTAAGACAGCCGGTGTAATTACGGGCACAAGAGGCGTTTCATCTTGGCTCTCTAGGTTGGCAATCTGCAACCTTCCAGGGTTGCGGGGTGTCTATGGGCAGTGATGATCACTTACCATCAGGTGACCCACTTGCTCGTTTGCCTTCCTCGTCTTATAAAAAAAACGGAAAGCTCTGGATGAGAGATGGCACAGGATCGGCCAAAGTGGCACAAAAATTAAGAGGCCTTTACGTGTCCATGATCAGCAGCTGATAACAACTCTTTCTTCCAGACCCAGTCTCCTTCGAAGCTGTCGCGGTGGTCCCCAGTTCTCACATTGGAGGTCTCCAAGGTCTCAGTGGGGGCAAATACTGCCATCCTGGACTGGGAGAGGCCACTTTCCGCTGGTCGCCGCGCGTTGAGAAGGCGCTTGAAGTTTCCGTACGTACCCACTACCCACTCTTATAACTTGAAAACTCTTTGAATTAAATCTTCACATCTTCACTGTTGGGCACATGCCTCCTCTCAGTAGAGGGCTGGGGCTATTAGTTCTCACGAGAGCCTATTGTGGGTCGGGAACTTCAAACACACTCGAAGAGCTCGTGATAAATTACAAATGCAATTTATCACAAGCAAGGTGCGAGCCGGGGTTCGAACCCACAACCTTCTGCTTGAGGGTTTACCCTTGAATGCTGGACAAGCTTTTGATAACTGTTTTCATTGTGAGAGGAAAGGCTGGGTGATGATGATGATGTCCTCTTCTCAGGCTGCCGGCACCGACCGCTGCCCTGAAGCTGACATCAACCACAAGACGGCGGAGGAGATGGAGGCTGCCAAGCTGAGTCAATTCTTCGGACAAGCCTGCAGACCGGGAGCGTGGAGCGCGAATCAGACGCACGACGAAGACCTTAGTGAGTCAATTTTATAGGGTTCCGTACCTCAAAAGGAAAAACGGAACCCTGACTTTGTTGTCCGTCTGTCCGTCTGTCAAAAACCTTTTTCTCTGGAACGCGTGGAGGTGGCACGCTGAAATTAATATCAAATTTTAATACTCAAGCCTGCAGTCCCTTGAATCTATGAAAAAAATTAAACTTCTAAGTCAATGCAATCAGAAGATAAGTACCTCCATAAAAAAAGTTTCTCCATTCAAATTGTCGTGGAATCTAAATCTGTTGGGTACTAGCTGTGGTACTAGTAACTCGAAATTTGGTATGAAGGTTATCACAACCATGGAAATAAATCTAAATTTTTTATTTTTTATTTCTGCAGATGCCCCGCTATTTAGGAGCCATACATCTTCATCAGTTTCATGTTAAAAACCCCTTATTTCCCCAGAGCGTCAATACCCGAACCTCTGCGAGCTCTGTGGCCCGAACTCCAGATGCAATTATACCATGGAAATGGGAGTCACCATAGCTGGAATCAACAACAACAACGCACACATCAAGGCACTGGAATGCTTGAGGACTGGTGGCAGCGTGGCTTACGTCGCGTGGCAACACGTTAAGGAGTTCTTTACCGTTAGTATCAAGTCCGTCTATCTTTAAAGTTTATATCTACGGAGATATTTGCAATAAGTTTTGTACATCAGGTCAGCTGAAAGACGTCCACTGCTGGACGGCGGCCTCCCCAAAGGCTCTCCACTCAGACCGTTCGTGCTTTGCTGTTTTCACTGATATAATATACCTACTTCAGGGCCTCGTCATGATCCAGAAAACTTTGTACTCACATAAATTTACTATTTGTATTTGTCCACCCAGATCCGTAACCCTGAAGCAGTTGGCAACTTCTCGATCCTGTGCCCCGACAACTCGCAAGTCAACCTGACGACGGACATCCTCAACGCGAACACCGCGCCCTGCGCCTTCGTGAGACAGCCTTGGAGCGCCATTGTGACCTCCTCGTAAGTACTTATTTTTAGCGAGGTATCATATATTAGACATGTTCAAAACCGCTATTACCTTACTAGATTAGGATGAGCTCGCGATATTTCGACGCAGCTGCATGCATCATGATCACGGGTAACTGGTAGACTGACGAATCGCCCCAATCTCCCGTATTCAATATGTCTAAATCGCGAATCATTTGAAACTGTTACACTGTACCATTTTGTCTATTTTTTTATACCTATAAAACAGTACCGTGACTGACTGACTGACTGACAGACAACGCACAGCCTAAACCACTGGACCTAGAGAATTGAAATTTGGAAAACATATACCTTGACTGTACTAGAGGTGCACTAAGAAGGGATTTTTGGAAATTCCCACGGGATATGGAACTAACCCATTTGAAATATTTCACGAGAGCAATAGCTTAAGGTGCAACATAGTTTCGCAGAGGAGCTAATAATTTAATCCAACTTGTACTGGGCTATTCGTTCGTCTAAAACGTGATGCTTACTTTCCAGCTCCCGCGCCTTCGAAGTCCAAACCAGTCTCCGCACCTGGTGGCCGAGCCTCAGCAATCCCAACGACGGCTCCTGGCGGTCCACCCTGTACAGCGTGCTGGTGCCTACTGGGGCCAACGCCCGCGTCAACTTCGAGGACACGCTGCTGACGCCAGCCAACTACACTGCACCCAGTAAGTACAGTGAGCAGCTACAGCAATGAGCAGCTTAGACCAGGAGTGTATTTACCCTAGGGCCTAAAGGCCCATGCCCCGAGGCGGCTGGCTGCGAAAGGCTGTGCAAGCATATTTCTGTCTGTTAATATATGGGGTGGAAAGCCTTACATGCCCGGCGCCGAGTCTCAAAATACGCCACTGGCGTCATAAAGCAGACAGACGAGAGGAGCCTTTGGCTTATCTATGCACTACGATTTTATCGCCACTTTTTGAGGGGGACGAGGAACACACGTACCGCACACGTCTGCGCTCATATCGAAATTTGTTACATTCCTACAAAGTCACAATAAAACAAAACTGTCACACAAATGCCAAAAGCACGCACACAATCAACAGACCCTGATCATTTTGGTCAGACTTAATGTTAAAGTTTTGGCAGAGGGGAAATCGCGCGTTAGCAACTCCATCCCTTTCCTGCTCTAAGTGAAATGAAGATCGCAGTGTCATTGCAAATTGGCATTTGTAGAGTTGAACATAGGGGCCAGGGGATCGATTTTTGAATCTACCCCGGTGACTAAATTCAGTGATTTCTAAAAAGTTTCGTATTTTTTAATCTCACCGGTGACTAAAATTCTCATGCCCATGATATCAAACACGAATGCCCTCACCCACTCGTAAACGAGATCACTGAGTAACTTCTTGACCATTTTTTAACCACTTGTTAGTGACAGCTAACCTCAATCCACTATGATAACTCGCTTGTCTATGACAGAAACGCAAATTAGCTGCATGTTAGTAGACTGGTATGACCTTCAAAAATACGGCTTTTCGCAAATGGTGATATCAATTTCACGGGTGAGAATATAGTCACCAAGTGAGATTCAAAAATCGATCCCCAGGGCGCCGACTCTTAAAATACGCCAATGGCGACGTCCTTATGTATGGCGAGACATTGTATCTTATCTACATGTCTGAATCGTTACCTTCCAGTCCGCACCGTACCTAGCCCAGCTGCAGCAACATCCTGCATCCCCGCTCGCAACTGGTGCACCATTTCTGACCGGGAGTTCCAGAAGTGTCAGTGGGTGCGCTCTGCTGCCTATATCCTGGGCATTCAGGTGAGTGCAGGCAGCTGCTTATGCCATAAACCTATAGCTACTCAAGGCCAAAATTAGGGCAACGTTTAATAAGGGAAGACACAGGAAACGTCCCTCTAATTTTTTCCTATATTTCCGGTATATCGGGGTGGAAGGAAACGAGCATACATTACATACAAAAAAGTTTTACATTATGTCATCAGTTTTAGAAAATGAAGCGCAGAAAAGGTTACAAATTGTAGTCTCTTTGACCACAATCTCTCAAATAAGGTCCAAACTTGCGCGTAAATGTCAAAATGTTCGGAACATGTTTTTCGATTGTCTTGTGAGCATTATGACGTATGACGGAAACAGGTACATCAATTTGTATGGAAACCGAGCATGTAGTATTTTGCGTCGGTATTTTGATGTCACGAGTGTTTAGTGAGGAAATACTTCGATTAACAACTCCAACTTTTTTGGTGGTGTCATAACAGTAATTGTTGAACAACAGGGTATTTTGTTTTTAAAGCCTAACGTCGTACGCGGAGCAGAAACGGTTGGGAGCTGGAACGCATGATAGGTTCACTCCCTTCTTTTCAGAAAGCGAGGCACTTTTTCCTTCTATCCTGCGTAACGTTACGTTATCGTATCGCAATCGAGAAACCTCATATACTTTAGCTCCAAATACGCTAACGGGCACTGTTCCAGACGTCATACAAATTTCTCGCTAACGTTACTACTCGATTACGTTACGCAGGATTCTAAAACCCTCCGATAGTTAGGCTACCTTTTACACCAGAAAATTGCAGTTTCCGTGGGATACCAACAATTGGATTCTACGCAGACGCAGTTGCGGGCTACTAGTCTATAAATCTGTCATACCATCTACCTTCCTTCCCTCTGAATACCAACGCCGTGGCCCCAGCCGCGGCACAATGCTGAGAGGGATCCTGTTCAACGTCTTTGTTCACATCTTTTAATTGTTTTTTATTATACTTGTCAATTGTGTACGTTAAATAAATATTTTTCTGTTACTATTTATATTTCTTCCAGCCCACAATCTCCTGCCAGCAGCGAGGAAACTATTTGGAATGCCTGCGCGGCGTCCGCGACCGCCAGGTTGACTTCCTCGCTACTCCCGCCAACTACGGCTATCTGGCGAGACAGTGAGTATAATTGTTTCATTATTCAAAGCCACTTCGTTTCTTTCAGCATTAGAAAGAAGGTAAACAATTTTGACATGTATTTTTATTGAAAAACGCTTCTTAAAACTAAGTAACCGTTACGTATAAAAGCATAACGATATAAATAATTGATTCCCATTGTGTTATTTAATTGTTACTTGCTGTTACTCATTATTAAATATAATTCATCACGTATACAAACATCTGCTTCGACCGGGGATTCAAGCTTCATAGTCAGGGTCTCTAACCACTAGGCTATCCGGTCGTCGTCCGGTCGTTTGGCTAAGGGAACGTACCCATACTACGTGACCTATTTTCAACAGATTTTTAGCAACCTCCCCCCCCCCCCTACTCTAGATTACACATAGTACCTACTTAGCCTTTAACTTTCACCACGATATGCGTCAGGGTTGCCTTAAATAGCGCTAAACACTGTGTCATATATTTGAATATAGCTCGAATAAAATAAAATAAATACATACAGTGGCACGTAGAACCTCCTTCTTTTTTGAAGTCGTTTAAAAAGCGCAAGATTTTGCTAGAATATATTGACTACGTGAAAAAAACCTAACCCCCTCCCCCGCCCCAGTGACTAAGCGTGGTATTTTGAAGACCCACCCCACATAGTATGCGTATGTTTCCCAACACCAACTAACACGAACGTTTCCGAAACGCAAATGCTCATTTGCACTTATAAATCTCTCTAGCCTCGAATCGCGGCTTACTTTCGACCAGATGACAAGCGAGATGACGAGCTGTCAACCAATCACGACGCATTTCCCCGGCCCGCTCACCGCGGCTTTTTTCGTAATGACTTTCCAAGTAAATTATGAAAGATGCGGTGTCCAGAGTGTGGTTGGTTCAGTCCGTGGCTAGATGTCACTAGGAAATATTGACTACGTGACAAAAACCTAACCCCCTCCCCCGCCCCAGTGACCAAGCGTGGCATTTTGAAGACCCCCCCCCCCCTAAACGGGTCACATTATGTGACTCACATAGTATGGGTGTGTTCCCTAAGTATTGATTATCTCCACAGGAACTACAGGCTGGCGCCAGTGAAGCTGATGCAGAACCAGCGCAACGACCCGAACTCGTTCTCGCGCGTCACCGCACTCGTGCGCAACTCGACCGCACTCTCTGAGGTCACGCGCTTCGAGAACCTGAAGGGCAAGCGGGCGTGCTTCCCCGAGTTTGGAGGCATCTGTGAGTATGCTATTAGAACCGTAAAAAAATATATTAAGTGTTCACGAATGACTTTAAAATGTTAAGGCTAAAATGATACTAATTAATGTTAGTGAATGTTATGGTTATGACTCTTTTATGTAAATATCGAACTGATCACAAAATTTCACCAAGATCGGGTAATTGTACTTCAGCGCCTTGTCCTTCATGATCCCTAATCTACTTTGTAGTCGCATATCTTGCGTTACTACATTACCACAAGGATCATTTCGGACAAGGTGCTTCATATAATTACGATCAGCGTTCACTTAAGGTAAGTTCGACTGATCTTATAGTTTTTGAACACTTTTTTGTTATTTTTCTTTTAAAAAAATCCAAAAAACGAATCGACAAAATAATCTACCTAGTTAGCGAGCTTGCTTGCAAAATTTCACGAAAATCGGTTGAGAAATGCGACACAGCCGGACAGCGGGACAGCGGGACATCCGGACGACAGGCATACGAAAGAAATTCTGTTCAAGCTGAAACTGAAACTAAGATGAAATGCCTCTTGTGCCCGTAATTACACCGGCTGTCTTACTCTCCACACCGGAACACAGCAGTGTAAGCACTGCTGCATAGCGGCAGGATTAGTGAGTAAGATGGTGGTAGCGATCCCACCCGCAAAATATTAATACCAGTTTAACCTCCATCTCTCTCCCACAGCCTACGTCTCCTTCGTCCGCACCGCTCAACAGCTCGGTGTATTGAGCGCGTCAGAGTGCGACTACGCTAAAGTTGTCGGCGAATTCTTCGAGAGCTCCTGCGCTCCTGGGGCATTGGACGCCACGCATGCGCTGTCTGAGACCGTAAGGATAAAGAACGGCCATGAACGTTCTAATATTTAGTGCCCTCTAGTGGTGAATAGCCGTAACTATTTTGTAACCGCCATCTATTGGTAACAACACGCAACTGATTTCCGAAATGTTGTATGATTTTTATTATTTTTTGCAGACTTATAACGCGACGTCTCTTTGCACTGCCTGCCAGTCTACCAACACTACCACCAACTGTAAGTCATAACATTATCACAAGTCACAATTACATACAATAATTAATTAGGTCACAATTTAATAAACTTTGTATCTTAATCTTTAAAAACATTGTGGCCGGTAAAACCACGGCCCACTAAATAATTATAATAGCTGAAAAGCACCATGTTTTAATAGCAAAACGAATGCTTGTGATTGTCATTGCGTAATATAAATCTGAAAATGTGTGCGTGGTAGGCACGCACACTAACACGACGTGTATTGCTACGATCTACAGCAACCAACAGCGGCCACGCCTGTTTTATATAATTACCTATTAACATTTTAATTATGCTATCTTGCAGTCACTTGCGATTGGAACTACAATGACAACAAGTACTTCGGCAACAACGGCTCGCTGAGCTGTCTCAGTGACAATAACATGCATGTAGCCTTTGTGGAAACCCAGAATCTTGCTGGTGAGCTATTTGATATTAAACATAAGGAAGTAGGTAGCCAAGGTTTCCTTGAATTAAACAAATCCGCAAGTGTTTCTAAAGGGATCTCATGTTTCCGCATTTTAAAAGGTGAAAAAACAATCTGATTTCCTCAAAAAAAAATCACACTCTCGCTTTAAGAGCATTCATTTACCTAATATTATATTAAGAAGGATCTGATCAGATCGCATATAAAATTTTCATGCAATTTGAATAATCGAGAAAGTAAAAATGCGACGTTGCCAGCTCGGCAGGAATAAACGCTCTTAAAATAGAACCTCAATTACTTTGAACAACTCTTGAACCATCCAAATTTATGGACAGTGACGCCATCTCTCGTCAGGTTGCCACAAAATACAATTCATTCAAACCAGCACCATCTCTCGCTGAATCAGAGTAACTAAAGCTCTATACCTCCACAGCTCACCTCAGGCAGTTGAACCTGGATGGAAACCAGTTCCGCGCCCTCTGCAAAAACAATACGTTAGCTCTTAACAACGGCATCAACATCGACGATAATTGCTTGCTGTCGTACGTCGTCGACTCTGAGGTCTTAACCAGAAGGTAATACATGAAAATAAAAACAAAAACATATTTTCTGCTCTCAAATTGTGACCTACGCACACCGTTCTCCTCACATAGCTACTTTATTTTAATGTCAAAATTATAGCTGGAAATTATTTTTATTTATTCCGGTTTTTTCTGCATTTGTGTGAAATTTCAATATCAGCAATTTTTCGCTCGACTAAAATTCATAGGTACCTATATCATCAACTCAAAGAACTGTGCTGCGTGTGCCGCAATCACAATTTAAAAGTTTTTGGACTGACGTTTACTGTGTTGCCAGTTTATTGTCATTGCAGCAGATTTGTCAGTATTTCCACAAAAGGGGATGTGCATTTTTCAACTGTCAATGATCATTATTTGTCACAAATAATGGGCTGACTCTTCGTTTGTTCTTTCATGATCAGTTGGGCATCATTTGAATCAGAAACTAGTGTAGCATTCCTTTTTTAAGGAAGTGTAGTTTAGTTTGTATTTTAAGGGGCACCTTCGTTCGGCCAGCGGTGCCGGGAAAACCAAAAAACAACACCCATACAAAACCACCGCCTCGGAGGCCTGTCTTCGTGTATGTATTTCAATAACAAAGTGATAAGAGTAGGATAAAAGAACTAACTTACCCCCACATTTTATAATACATAAAAACTTCAGTTTCCTAACACGCCTATTGTTTTAATACTGGGCTTTCAAGGCTTTGCGCTGACAGCATTATAAAAAGGTTTACCTACGGGCCCTTAGTTTGATATTATTATTCATTGTTTATGTTTACTAACTCATGTTCATTACGCTAAAACCTACGCCTGCTTAGAGAGCAAATAAGTTTTATTTTTTAGTTCTATAACCTGATTTACAAAGCTAAAATTTTACTTGTTTTACTTATTTTCTTACGATTATGTACGAGAATTGTAAATTTATGCTTTTTAAAAATGTACACTTTGTACCCTCTATGCTGTGATCAATTGTCTTAAGCACCAATTCCCATCTTAAGACCTTCGCATCAGTTCATATAATATTTATTTTGGAGCGTATTAGTACTGTGGATGTGGAGGTCAGCTCAAACTTTAATATATCAAAAATAAAAATCTTGAAGGTACAATCTGAAACGTCTGAACAATCGGTTGGTTGATGGGTGGGTGTTATCACAGTGACACACATCAAAATCTCATCAGCGCAAGAAGTTATTAAATACTAAATTACACATTGTTTGCTACATCATGTTATGACAATACTTATATAAACTTCTCTTACTTGGCTACAATCCTTCTGCAGTACTAAATACTCCAAGCATCAATTAACTTATCGGTCTCACCCTAACCTTTCTTTCCGCAGAAATGACCCAGCCTTTAACAGCATCAGCACTCTCCTCGACACTCTCGAGAAGTATTTCGGCTACTCTGCTGCCGCCGGCACCCAGCACGTCAACATCGAGATATTCTCTGCCTTCGACGGCACCAACGACCTCCTCTTCAAGAACACCGCTGTAGGTTTCTCGGAACCCACCGAAGCGACAAACAACGAGCCAGCTAAGAATTACATAGAACTCTTCAAGCACCTCCAGGCTTGTACTGGCGCTGGATCTAACATTCCAGTACCTGGTTTGGCTAACAGGAGCATCTATTCCATCGTCACTTTGATTGCGTCAGCGCTGCTGACACGTTTTGTTGTTTATTAAGTAACCCTTTTTCTAAAATACAGTGCCATCTGCTAAGCGGATATTGATGACTTTATTTACATACTGGAGATGATGAAATGATAAGAAAATAAGGATAATAAGGACACTTCTGTTCTGAAATCTGAATGCACAAGTTTTGAGAAATCTTTGATTGTACATTTTTTAATGTCCATTGATGTGAAAAAATTACTGCTTATACCTAGGCAAAAAATATTCAAAAGGTCCCTTTTTCAAAATTATCTATTATTTAACAATTTTCAATGATTATCGGTTACTTACATTAGATATATTTAACACGGGATATTGTCCTGGTAAGGTAATCGCGGTCAATATCCCGTATTAAATATGTCTGACATCTATTACTATTACTGCTATGAAGACATTTCAAAAGCATGACTCCGGTGCCAGCATTTAAACGTATTTTTGAAAATTTGTCAGCTAATTATTTTTCAAATTCCGTACTTCTAATCTATTTTATAATTAATAGTTTGTAAGTTTATAGGAATGTACTAAATAAAGTATTGAAAACATGCAATCCACGCACTATTTACAGTACCTAAAAATTTTGCCTGGCTACTCAGATTCTTAATATTCCGAAAGTGGGCTAACAGATGTCAGCATTTAACTTTAAACAAGTGGAACTTGTGATGAATACATGTAAACGGTTTGTTTATAGAGTCATGGTAACATGCGACTAATAAAATTGCACGCTTATTATTCTTTGTATTAATAGTTACTAAGGTTACCGATTAGTTACTGTAAAAATGCGTGTTTTTTGTTTTATGACAGTTGGGATATGGCTGTAAACATTGCTTAACATATTTTGTAACTTTAGGTATTATTTTATACTTAGTTGTATAGTCCGAATGACTTTGGTATCTATGACTATTGAAAAGTGCAAGAAGTAATGAAAAGAATGAAACTGTCTCTACTCTATCTAGTTTTCGTGAAATATAAAAGCATTTAACTTTAACCTTTTACGAAATAAATAATCTTGTATTTTAGGTCATTTTATCACACAGGTTTTTGTAAATATTGAAGTTACTTGTCACTTCGGACTTTCGAAGTCAACATCAGTACCACCGAATTATAACTAGATGGCGCTATTACTACAAGTACCATTTAGCGATATTTGCAAAGACCTGTGCCACTTATTAAGTATAATGTTTTAAGAATTTAAATAAATCAACTTACATCAGTTAAGATATTTAATAATTAAATGAAATTACCTACTTGAATTTTTATTTTTGTGATTAAAATAATATTTTCTAAAACTCGCGTAGTTTTATTTTATTAAATGTTTTTTCATCTTACAAAAAAAAAGAATTGCATGAAGCACTTTTTCTACTCGCCAACAGATGGCGCAGACTACCTTAGAGTAGATGAGACGCCTTACCTACAAATGACAAAAGGGGAAAAGCTAAATACCAAATATGTTTTTTCTCTCTTGGACCACAAACAAAATGACCACAATGTTATTGCTTATCTATAGCGCTTATCGCATTTCTCGCCGGAGTTCGCTCTCGTGGTTTTTTTTCCCCTTTGTCAGCGTTCGTTATCAAAAAAGGTAACTTAATTTAACTACTGGCAACATTACAAAACGTGTGGCGATTAAACATGGCGTCTCTTTGAGTTGTCCCTTTCGCACATAATACTTCGGTTTAATCTGAATTTCGTGTTATCAAACAAATATCCTTTTGTTTTTAGGGGTACAATTACAAATATTCCGCAATATTGTTCATTACTTAATTTTAAGGACTTTTAATATTGGAAAAATGTTGTCAAATGGGTGCGGCGTACAACTGTTTACTATAGTAACTCTCCTCCCTGAATACTTAAATAAAAACACGTCTCAGTGTATTTTACACGCGTTTTAGTGTGGCTCTAGTTCAATAGCATACAAAAATGGACAAGAAAAACAAGAAGAAAACTGTTATAAAGCGCAAAAGTGATGATTCCGGTGAGAGTGAAAAGAAAAAAATTATGGTAAGCCGTGCAAAAGTTGACGAGGAAAAAGACAAAGTTGAGGTGGTGAACCAAGTCGTCGAGGTCCCTGTTGAGCAAGGGCAGCAGATAGTGCACACTGGGCAGCTGGTGGAGGGCAATTTCGAGCAGCCGGTCTTCGTAAACATGAAGGGCGAACCGGTACAACTGGGGCCCAATACTGTGATCCTTTATGAGCAAAGTGGGAACCCTTCAAATTTCTCGTTTGGAGGGATGTGGACTATGGACTCTTCAGGCAGAATAGTCATGGCAGAGACCATTTATGATGTTAAGGGCGAGCCTGAAGAAGAAGGCGCTACCTTTGTGCAGGGAACCGCTGAAGTCAGTAATGTAAGTCTGTTGATAATAGGTAAAGGCCTTCCATGACCAGAGAGCTGCCCAATACCTGGCTCAGTGAATCCTCGCCAGCCTTCTGGACACCCTTCCCATTGGCGGCAATCTAGGAGAGTTATTAAACACTGTCTTATTCAGTAAAATGAAAAATTGTGTCATGTATTTTTATTAGTATAGTCAGCAGCAATAGTTGCTAAGCAACCAAAGTGCTCATAATGATCTTAGCACAGCTCTATTGTAACATAAGAGCTTGTGCAGATCACTGTGAGCTCTTCGGTTGCTTAGCAACTATTGCTGCTGACTGTCCCTATACAATAGGATTCATTACCTATCTCTAAAGACTTAAAGTAACCTTATTATTGTTTTTTCTTTTTAATCTTACATTTTACCTAGTGTGACCATGTCAGCCTCATGGGGAGACTCGAGGTATAATAATTTACGAAGCACTGCCTCCAGTGCCAGATTTCCTAGCAATAAAGGAGCACTCTATAAATTTATAAATTTGTACTGCATCTCAGGACAAAGGGTTGGTCTAAATAACTTTATGTTTATTAATATTTCAGCAACAAGTGGAGGAACAAACAAACACGTATCAGCAGTACGAGCTGAGCAGTAACCAGAGTGTGGAGGCTCCACAGGAGTATGAGGTTGCCATCATTGAGAATCCTCCCAATGAGACAGCGGAAAGGCAAGTCTTAATTTAAATACTGTTTTAGGGTTCCGTACCTCAAAAGGAAAAAACGGAACCCTTATAGGATCACTTTGTTGTCCGTCTGTCTGTCTATCAAGATCCTTTTTGTCTGGAACGCATGGAGGTAGCATGCTGAAATTAATATCAAATACTCAAACCTGAGGTCCCTTGAAGCTGTGAAAAAATCAACCTTCTAAGTCAACGCAATCAAAAGATACAGTCATTATTTTTATATACGATGAGGAAGGCAAACAAGCAAGTGGGTCACCTGATGGTAACTGATCACCACTGCTGATAGACACCCACAACTCCGTGGGGTTTACAGATGCGCTGCCAAACCAAAGAGCTAAGATGAAATGCCCCTTGTGCCCGTAATTACACCAGCTGTCTTACTCTCGACACCGGAACACAACAGTGCAAGCACTGCTGTTTAGTGGTGCAATAGCTTTATCACATTAAAGACATGTTTATTTGCTTTTAATGCAATGCAATGAATGGTCCAACCAAGGAGATACCTGAACCAACTGAAATCCATGAAAAAGTAGTTCAGACAGAACTTTTTTTTTATCTAATATTTTAACGAGGCTTGAGTCCACCAAATGTCACACAACTCTCACCCAGAACTTTTTTTTTTTTTTTTAATTAATGGCTTCTGTCCGGTAGGACAATTTTGCCAGCGTCAATGTTGAAAGCTACAGGTGATCGGTGTCGAATGTATGTGAATAAATGTTTCTCTCTCTCACTCTGTCTCTTAAATGAGCAGATGCATTTCGGAAACGTTCGCCCTGACATTTGGTGTCCAGAGGGTGGTTGGTCCGTGCCATCACAATGTCATGGTGTATGTGCAGGTCGGCAGACCCAACGGTGATCACGACGGAGGAGCAGCTGGTGGCGACGGGTCCTGGTGCTGTGCGCTGGCTCAACCAGAAGTTTGACTTCGTCGTCAGGAAACTTCAGCTCAACTATGGTGAGAACTGAAACCATTGAAATCCAGCAATGTCTTAGCTTACTGATCATGTTGATTTATTTATTTACCAAAAACTTTTTTACAGCATTACAGTAAAGCGTAAAAAAACCAATGCACTGTGAAATTCAATCATACTGTAACTAGAACAAACATTCGTATGTATATTCATCATACAAAGATCTGGGCCGTGTTTTATAAAGCTACAAGCTACAATTTACAAGCGGAAGTCTCATATCACCTTTTGTTAGCAAGAAAGATCCGCAAATTGTAACTTGTAGCTTTATAAAGCACGGCCACTGGGGGTCGATTTTTGAATCTCCCTTGATAACTAATGTAGTGTATTCATTAAAACATTGCATACAAATTAATTGTGTTTATTGGGAAAATAGGATAATCTGAACGTCAAACGTCTAAGTCGCTTGACAATCTGGCATCTGGTCGACGTGTCGCTTTCAGGTCTCGCCATCGTCAGTTCTCACCAGATAGTGCACCGGCCCCGGTACTTGTACAACCGTACCGAATTTCCATTTCCTGGTCTTGACCGTATAGTTTCTAACTTGGACTCTTTGGCCTAGTGAGAACGACCTCGTCTGCGGGTGTTGAGGGATGCTTTGCGTGTAATCCGATACGGCTCTTCTAAATCGCACATGTAGAGACCACGGTGGCACGGTGGTGGTGTGGTGTGGTGTGGTGGTGTGGCGGTGTGGTGTGGGTGTGGTCCTCACCTCCCTCCCAAACATGCCAATGCTGGCGCTGGGCGTCCTTCTCAAACGCTCCTTGATACCCACCAGCTAGTCCTGTAAGTTGCCAGGGTCAGCGCTCACGGCCTGCAATGGTCTTTTGACAGTTTGTACGGTCCTCTCCGCTTGCCCGTTTGTCGCTGGATGAAATGGCGCTGACGTTTTGTGAACTATCCCGTTGTTCTTAAGGAACGCTTCGAATTCCGCCGATACTAGCTGCCTTCCGTTATCTGATACAATTATTTCCGAATATCCAAAGGTTACAAATATTTCTTTTAATTTTGAGATGCACCATGAGTTCGTGGTCGTCTTGGTGGGAATGACTTCTACCCATTTGGAAAATGCATCAACGAGGATGAACAGAGATTGTCCGTGTATAGGGCCAGCGAAATCCACGTGGAGACGCTGCCAAGGGGCCACCGGTGTCTCCCAGGGGTGGTGCGGCGCCCGTGCGGGCTGGTTCTGACTCGTGCGGGCTGGTTCTGACTCAGTCTACATTCTCGGCACCCTCTGACTAGTTCCTCGATATCTTTATCGATGTTTCTCCAGTACACAAATCCCCGTGCTATGAGTTTCATGTTCACAATACCCAGATGCCTAGATGCCAGAGGCTTATGCCTTATGATGAAGCTCCGGTGGTAGTGAGGATAACAGCATCAGAGTTTTGGTGCGCAGATCATGGTAGTTATTCAAAGTAAGTACATTTCTAATCGTATCACAAAATTTTTAAATGTTTCTTTTTCTTGGAATGGTTGCAAGTTAATTTTCGGTGGGCTTGAGTTAGTGGACGCGACGTTGGACGCGCCCTCGTAGCTGCGCGCGGTGACGAATGTTGGCTGCGCGCTGACGGACGGCGCGGGGCGTAGTTTTAGTTTAAGTTGTAAGATTTGTTCCTGTGTCTGTACGTCTGTTCCATTTCAGCTTCCAAGTCCGTTTCGTTTTGACATTCGATGTCCGTTTGTACCTGGTCGTACTTCTTTTCGTAAGTTTCTAGGTTTGCGAGTCGTATATTGGCTTCGTGTTCAGTAAAATTTCCATTATTTTGCAAAAGTTGGTTTTCCAGCCTTGTCAGCTGGCCGCGTACTGATGCGCGTACCCTGTTCAGTCGTGTGAGTTCTTCCATCGTCGCCAATTTGTAGTGTATTCATTAAAACATTGCATACGAATTAATTGTGTTTATTGGGAAAATAGAATAATCTGAACGTCAAACGTCTAAGTCACTTGACAATGAAAAACCATAAATATATCACAACTAAATTCTCATCCATGACATTGACATCACTATTTGCCAAATACCTTATTTTTAATGTGATACCCATCTACTAACATGCAGCTAATTTGCGTTTCTGTCATAGACAAGCATGTTAACGTAGTAGATTGAGGTTAGCTGTCATTGCTAGTGGTCAATAGTCACTCAGTGCGGGCATTCGTATTTGATATCATAGGCATGAGAATTTTAGTCACCAGTGAGATTAAAAAATCGACCTCGTGCTTCAACTGTGCATCAAACCTGGGAATTAAACTTCATAATTAGGTTCACTAACAACTAGGCTATTTATGATCTCAATTGGAAAATCTTTTTGTATTTTTTTTATTAATTTTTTTCCAATTTTTTGTTTTTTACGGTCTTCCCGTGAGTATCAATTATATTTTTAATAAACTCACCAAAACATGAATACACAGAAAAACCAGAAAAAATACCAACCCCGGGAATCGAACCCGGAACCTCGACACTCCGGGTCGCGTGCCCACCCTTACACCAGAATTGGTATTTAGGTAAGGCTCGAATTTCTCCTATGTTTTCAAATCTCAGCTCGTTTCACTGCAAAAAGTGATAAAAACGAGCTGGTTCTGGTTTTTCTGTGTATTCATGTTTCGGTGAGTTTATTAAAAATATAACTAGACTATTTGACTGTAGCCATGATTGGCCATGAGTGAAATAATCCCCTTTACCCAGACGCGGGCGTGAAGCTCCTCCACTCCCCCTCGGGCTGCATACAGTGCGTGTACCTGACCACACCCAGTATGCAGATGGCTTTCAACGCGGTACCGCAGTTCCTCTGCATTGAGACTGGTATGTACATCTTAATAAATATCATGGGACAATTGACACCAATTGACCTAGTCCCAAACTAGGCAGAGCCTGTACTATGGGTATGAGACAACGGATAAACTTACGGGCGGTAGGACCTTGTGTGATCGCTACCACCATCATCTAACTCACTAATCCTGCCGCGAAGCAGCTGTGCTTGCACTTTTGTGTTCCGGTGTGGAGAGTAAGATAGCCAGTGTAATTATGGGCTCAAGAGGCATTTCATCTTAGCTCTCTAGGTTGGCAACGCATCTGCAAACCCTCCGGGGTTGCGGGTGTCTACCGGAAATGGTGATCACTTACCATCAGGTGACCCACTTGCTGGTTTGCCTTCCTTGTCGTATAAAAAAATGTATGAATTAAATAGGCAGCTTAAATTATAACATAATATGCACATTGCAGCTTTCTATTAAACACTTTGATTTTTTTGTTATTTCGTCATAATCATAAGTCAACAAAACATGGGAGTATAGTTATTTTACACATTAAAATGTTATTCAAATTTATTTGACGTAATAAAATCAGGAACATGATTCCCGGAATCCCGAGGCATATCCATTAGTAACTTAAAACTGCCCTGAGACTCAATCATAGTGACTTATAGTGACTCAATCATAGTGATTAGTCCGAAACATGTCTGGCTGTACTCGACTGACTTACGTGATTTATCCATTTATTTCACTATCATATATCCTTTAGCATAATGTTTGAACTAATTCACACTGCAGATTTTACGTGGCCGTACTTGTCAAAGAGCTCTTTTTGCAGGTATTGAGTTCAACAGCAGCATCCCAACGGTGGGCGGCGCCGGCGGGCCCAGCGTCAAGTACAACGTGACTCTGTTCCTCGCTGAGGACGGCAACGGGAAGTCCGTTATTGTCAGCGCTGGTATGTAGTTTTTCTATAACCCAAATTCAAATTCAAAATCGTTTATTTGCATGTCACATTACAGTCATTAGGATGGAACATTAAAACTAGGTCTACACGTGACGCCCTGCTAGGGCACGGCAAATATCGTTTACTCTCTGCTCTCTTATCCTCAGTTTGGGTCAATGAATCCCTCGTACGCGGGAAGTAAAAAAAATCTGCATTAAAGTCTCTTTTATTTTAATACCAAGTAATTTTGGAGATTACAAAAAAAATACTAGAAAAAGATACCCTTAAATTTGGCACGCAACCGTGACTAAGCATACAAAGGGTTAACTTTTCATTGCCACTCGTTGTCATGGAAATGTCTCCTGGGTAACTCGTCTAAAAAAAAAAATCTAAGGCACAACTCCATCAAACGTTAGGAGTTTCGACATTTATATGCCAATTCCTTCGTGCTTCATTCTCCTAAGCATGCAAATCTTGACTTTCGGGAGAGTGGGGTATAAGAAAATTTTATTTTAGACGAGTTACCCGGGGGAAGTATCCATGGCAACGAGTGGCAACGAAAAGTTGATTGACCCATTTAGAGTAGCAAGAAACTTAAGATGACATGCCTACACCGGCTGTCTTACACCGGAACACAAAAGTGCAAGCACTGCTGCACGGTTGAGCACGGTTGAAAAACCGACTCGGCGGCTCGCAGTGAAATGCTCGCGCACAGTGCGCGAGACGCGTACGAATTTGAGCCAATTGGTGAGCCGTGCGCGCCTCACCCCGAGGCTGCCTCTAATTGGGGTTGTTTAAAATACAATATCAATGATTTTTATATTTTTATTGTACAGAAAACCAGTTTCGCAATTTTCTCAAGTCAAGTTGAAGTCGGTTAATTATTTATTGACATTATTTATGCCGATGACGTTAGACTGGTGTCTAGCTCTTCCACACAGCTGCATATTCAATAAATTTGTCAGTAACTTAGTAGGTTCTTGTACTCACGCCAATATAGTACAATTCGGACCGCTATGTCATAGTTGGCAACGGCTGTGAAGGGCAAATGAAGGTCATCGCTTATTCTGAATATATATTAAATTAATTATATCATATCATAAAATGAAAAAAAATACCGGAAGCAGTTCAAAAAGCATTAATCTCGAAATGGTTTTCGATTTACAATACATTGCAAAAAAAATGGACAACCTCAATTCGTACGCACCTTGTTTTTAGGGTTCCGTACCTCAAAAGGAAAAAACGGAACCCTTATAGGATCACTTTGTTGTCCGTCTGTCTGTCTGTCTGTCAAGACCCTTTTTCTCTGGAACGCGTGGAGGTAGCATGCTGAAATTAATATCAAATACTCAAGCTTGCGGTCCCTTGAAGCTGTGATAAAATCAACCTTCTAAGTCAACGCAATCAAAAGATACAGTCATGAAAAAGGCTATTTCCATACAAATTGCCGAAATCCGAAAACCTAAACGGTACTTCCAGTTGTCATAGAAACTTGAAATTTGCTGTGAAGGTAGCTCTTATAGCACAACCACTCAGAAAGGTCTCAAAATCTTAAATTTTTATGTCTGTCTGTAGATTTCACAGACCAATATAAGTTAACCCCACACTGCGTACATTTTGCTTAAGAGCAGGGCTCTGCTAACACTGGACTTCTTAAAACACTGGGGAAAAGCGTTAAATCTTGCTACGGAACCCTCGTGCGCGAGTCCGACTCGCACTTGGCCGGTTTTTTTTATTGTAAAAAATATATATATATATGTCTATCACATTATTATTTATACATGTCAGACTGAATTCGACTTATGTTCGTGAGTGATCCGTTTTATTTCACTATGATTGTAAATTACGTTGGTTTTCAAATTTGAAACATCGAATTCGATATCGAAAAGTCATTCGATTACTTTACTGCTGGTGGTGGTTGGGTGGCGCTGTCGGCGAGAAGGCGTCCTCGTGCTGCAATGCTGGTCATGTTCTACGGTTTCTGAACGCATTATAGAGGACTTATGATATGTGTGTAGATAAAAATTAATTACATCATATTAAAATGAAAAAAAAAATACCGGAAGCAGTTCAAAAAGCATTAATCTCGAAATGGTTTTCGATTTACAATACATTGCAAAAAAAATGGACAACCCCAATTTGTACGCACCATGTTTTTTTGCAGGCATATCGGCGCTCATAGGCGACGACCTGACCTGGCTGCTGGACACGTTCAAGTCATGCAACCCCGCGTGGCGGCAGGTGCGCTGCGTCGTGTGCGACCCCACCAAGTGCCAGCAGGTAGGGAACCCAAGACCGAATAATATATGGGTCAATCAACTTTTCGTTGCCACTCGTTGCCATGGAGATGTCCCCTGGGTAACACAACAAAAATATGATTTTCTAAGACCGTACTCCCCCGAAAGTTAGGATTTGCATGTTTAGGAGATGAAGCATAAAGAAATTGGCATATAACTGTCGAGACTACTACCGTTTGATGGAGTGGTGCCTTAGAAAAACTTGTTTTAAACGAGTGTCCCAGGGGACATCTCCATGGTAACGAATGGCAAAGAAAAGTTGATTGACCCGTATACCTATATATCAAAATCAAAATTAAAATTTTATTCAGCAAATAGGCAGTTGAATGCTCTTTTACACGTCATTTTTTTTGAGTCTACCAGCGCTTTCGGAAAGACCATGATTGCCAAGAAGAATGCGCCGCAAGAAACTTGGCACAAAGTCATTTTTTTTCTAAAAACAAGTTACATTAGCTCTTACAATACGTAACCACAGACAAATTACACAAAGAAACCTCACTCTGTCATTAAAAGATTAAGAGAGAAAAAAAAACGCATTTTAGAAACAAGTGTAAAAAGTAATTATTAGAACAGCAAAACCAGAACACTACTTTACTGGCACGTTTTAATTGAGCAGGAGATGTATAGGGTCTCCAGGTCAAATATCTGTGAAAATTTAAATTACAAAGGGATGTATAGGGTCCCAGAATTAATAGTATAATATAATACTTAATCTAAATGGCTTAGAGATGTATAGTCTCTAGGGTCAATTTAAACTAAATTTAAAATCGGCAGAGGTGTAAAACGCCTCCACGGTCAAATAATAAGTATAATAATACATATACATAAACTGGAGATGTATATGGTCTCCAAATGTCAAATAACAAAAATTTATGAAATATACATTTCATGTCATCATGTCAAATAAATAAAACATTATATAGAGTTATCGATCCGAATGGGTCAGTAGGGAGAAGTCAGAACATATATCGCCGCTTCCCCGCGCTAAAGCGCTCCTCAACGCGGTACTTGCGGCTGCCCCTCAGTGTGATCTCTTTGTGACCAAGATAGCGAGACTGGAGATGGAATGGAGAAGGCAGCTAGAAAGAATGCAGGATAAGTGAGAGTTGCGTGTCATTAGTTCTTAATTATTTAAGTACCTACTTATGTAAAGCGTTTTAAGTATCTTATGTAACGCTATGGTAATAACCGTCATGTTGCATGTAAAAACAGATAAATAAATAAATATATATAGGAGATAAGGAAATTTGTTTTTTAGAAATTTTAGATTAAATATAAATTATATAAAAAAAAATTAACTCTCATACATAATCATCAATAATAACAACGAATTAACTTGCAGAATGTATAGCATTGTTTACAGAGATTTTGACGTGTTCGATTTCCGGTTACTGTACGAGTTAAAAAAAATCCATTTTTAACATGAAACTGGCGCGAGACTCAATCATAGTGAAATAAACTCACGCATATAAGTCGAGTTTAGCCAGACATACGAGTTAAGCGTTTATTTTACTATGATTTGAATGCAATTTTTATTCAATCTAAAATCGACGCCATGATTCATGAGAACAGATATTATTATCTATATCTCTTATAAGTTCTGACTTCTCCCTACTGACCTATTTGGATTCATCACCCTATACATATATGCTTTCTAGTGACTGTGAGCTGTAGACCTCGCGATCTATTTTTGAATGTTTTTCTTTTTTTTTGTGTGGGCGTGTAATGTGTCACTTGCAAAACGTCCCTCTAACGTGAAAGCGGTTTCATGTTCTGTACGGCGGGCAGGTGGTCCGCGCGGCGTTCCCGGCGGCGCACGTGACGTGCTCGGTGTGGCAGGCGGCCCGCGCATGCGCGCGCCTCGCCGCGGAGTGGGCGCGGCGCGACGAGGCGGCCGGCGCGCCCGACGACGCGCCCGCGCGCTGCAAGACCTACGCGCTCGCGCTGCTGCGCTCCGAGCACACGCCCGCGCAGCTGCAGGTACGGACCATAGCGATTTATTTATTTATTCAAAAAACATTACACAGTATAACAGCTTAAAACTAATGCACTGCGCAGTTACATTGTACATAAAATATGTTATACATTAAAAATATTGGACTGTGAATAAACGCTCATCCATCACCTCACGTGGGCGATGGGCGAGTCGAGTTGTCTGATTCGAATAGCTCGAATCGGACACTATGCGAGTTGATTCGAATCGCGACGGCCGGATAACCTAGTGGTTAAAGACACTGACTATGAAGCTTGAGGTCCCGGGTTCGAATCCCGGTCGGGGCAGATGTTTGTATGATGTATACGAATGTTTGTTCTCGGGTCTTGCATGTTTATTATGTATATAAGTATGTATTTATCTATTATAAGTATGTTTATCCGTTGTCTAGTACCCATAGTACAGGCTTTGCCTAGTTTGGGACTAGGTCGATTGGTGTAAATTTTTCCCATGATATTACATGTGTCACGCTGACGCCGCCTCTGCCTCTCGCAGGTGCTGAAGCGCGGCATCATAGGCACGGGCGCGGGGACCCTGCGGCTGTGGGAGGCGCTGACGCGGCCCGGAGGCGCCGTGGCCAAGCTCGACGCCTGGCTGGAGCCCGACAACTACACTAACATACTGCACAAGGTAACGCCGCGTAACCTTGTAAGGCCCCGCGTACTTGTACAGTCGCGTTCTCCAACATCTATACAGTCAACAGTTCAAAAATATATGTACACGTACCTTATTGCCAGTACATAAGGTCCGTGTTTAGATATTTATGAACCGTTGGCTGCACACATATTGGAGAACTCGACTGTACAGTCAAGGAATTTAATTCCCTACCCATTTCGTTGAAATGTTGTTAGACATTCGCTGTGCATTAAGGTCCAAAATGTCAACGCAAACGCGACATGTCAAAGCAACGTCGTGTTCCATCTAGCTCTTATGGTGACAGTTTGCTATACGATATTAAACCTTAGGTGGGTTGGAAATTAAATTCCTTGACTGTACAAGTACCACTTGACAGTACAAAAATAATTCTCTGACGAATTGAGAAACTCCTCCCTTTTGGAAGTCGGTTAAAAACAAGGACGATAAAACCAAGAGGACTGCCAATGGCTTATACAATGTCGCGTTCCTGTAAAATAATGAGCCTGCTGTTAGCTAGTTTTACTACTTAGGGGTCTCTGTACCATTCATTTTGTATGGCACTTAGACCTCTGGCTAACACAATAGCGCCATCTAAATTCGTTTTTTCTTTCAGTTCATAGATAACGCTATTGTGTTAGCCAGAGGTCTAACTGTCATACAAAATTAATAGTACAGAGACCTCTCTATAGTGAAACTAGCTATAGGAGGCTCATTATTTAACAGGAACGCGACATCGTATAGACAATGGCAGTCCTCTTGGTTTAAAATAACTGCCGTTGTAAAGCCGCGGTTGAGTTCACTTCGTCCAATTCCCATTTTGTCAACGTTCTACTACAAAGAAATGCAATACCTATGAAAAGAGCCTATCTTCATGGAACTTGTGTCCTTGTAACAGTTTTAAATTATTCGCGGTTAGTTTTTTTTTTTTTTTTGCATAAAGACAACGGGATATTGACCGCGATTGCTTTGTAGGTTTGATGAGCTCCCGATAAAAAAAAAATAATAATCTTCTAAAGCCATCACTTTTATGGTCTACCGCAAATATGAAGTTGGTGCTTCATTCAAAGAATAGATATTCCGCTCGCACCGCACCGACTTCATATTTGTGGTAGGCCATAAATCTGATGCTTTTAGAGAATCATTTTGTTTTTTTTTTCTGCTTGAAGGCGGTTTTACTTTTTGTTAAAAGTTTTTTTTTAAAAGACCTATCGAAACATGTGCCACACGTTGATGTTTGCTGAAAAAAATGTAGGTAGGTACCTTTTTTTCTGTTTTGTGTGTTATTGGTTCATCATCATCTTAGGAATTCGTAGGACTTTGAGCGAGGTCCGCCCGGATCGCTACCACCATCTTACTCGCTAATCTTGCCGCTAAGCAGCCGTGCTTGCACTGTTGTGTTCCGGTGTGGAGAGTAAGACACACGAGGCATTTCATCTTAGCTCTCTGGGTTGGCAACGCAACTGCAAACCCTCCAGGGTTGCGGGTGTCTATGGGCAGTAGTGATCAATTACCATCAAGTGACCCACTTGCTCGCTTGCCTTCCTCGTTGTATAAAAAAAAGTTTTTTTACGTCCTACAGCTAGGCACAGGCTTCCTCGCAGAATGAGAGAGCTATTGTGTTGTATTGGTTATTGTATTGTATTGTGTAACAACCCAGGGTCTGGAGCGGCTGGTGACCAAGTTCCAGACGCTGGTGCGCAGCCAGATGCAGCCGGACGAGTTCGTGTCGCTGTTCTTCAACGTGGCCAACCAGCTCGAGGACGAGCGACGGAGCTTCGCCATCAGCAGGCTGAGGGTAAAGACCCGCTTTGGACGTGCCTGAATTAGCCACGGGCGAGGCGAGACGCTATGCGAGTTGATTCGAATCAAGTTCCTTCGCAACTCGAATCAACTCGACTTGCCGGCTCCACTCGGCAGTTCGAATCGCGCAACCACAACGCGCACCCAACTCGATCGACTCGTCTTGATGCGAATGTGAGTTATGCGAGTCGCCAACTCGGGCCGAGCCACGCCAACTCAAATACGCCGAACTCGACTCGACTCGCCGACTCGCGGACTGGGCCCTATTTCTCGAAACTTGTTAGATTAATAATATTAGTCCATAAACTAATATTTTTTACAAGTTTACAAGTATACAAGTTTACAAGAATTGTCTTGTTTAAGTTGAGATCCATTTTAAAACAATAATATTATCAAAATTAAAGCAACAATTGACAACATTTCATATTTTCACACCTGGAAATTAATATAGGTATCGAAAGGGCTTTGCCTCCTGAGCACAACACTATATTTAAAATGTTATATCACTTATTTTTTTAAATACAAGAGAATAAAATAAAATTACTAATTCTACCAAAACGGCGCAAGAATGGGTGTAATACTTTTGCCTTTTTCACGAAAAAAAAAAAGTAACAATCACACGTAGGTTTGACAATGTCAGATAAATTTAACATCTTGGTTTTGTTTTTTTGATCGTGACAAGACAAAGGCAATTGATCCATCCTAGCGTAGTTTCGGAGTTACGTCCTTTTGGAATAAGTACCTTTTAATAAATTAATAATAAATTAATTACAAGTCCTAATGAAAAATGAAAACCGTAGGTTTGCTCCTCTTTCAAAGTAAAATACAGACAATTAATCAAATTATAGTCTAAAAAATATGAAATGTTGTCAATTCGCTTAACGTCAATGTGCAAAGATCATCATCTCATAAGGAAGCTCATAGGCACTCACAGGGCGATGGAGAGGGCTATGCTCGGGGTTTCTCTGCGGGATAGAATCAGAAATGATGATATCCGCAGTAGAACTAAGGTTACCGGCATAGCCCGAAGAATTGCGAAACTTAAGTGGCAGTGGGCGGGGCAAAATCTCAAAATCTTATTTATTTATGTCTGGCTGTATAATTATGGCATAGACCAATATAAGGTAACCCCACACTGCGTACATTTTGCTTAGGAACAAGGCTCTACTAACACTGGACAACTTAAAACACTGGGGAAAAGCGGGAAAAACTTTGTACAGAACCCTCGGTGCGCGAGTCCGACTCGCACTTGGCCGGTTTTTTAATAGGTTACAAGTCATGGGTCGTAGGTGCATTCAGGCAAGCCAGACTAATATTTTTCATTAGTTTACCAGTATTAGTTACCAGTCTCATCATAATTTTTGAGAAACATAAAATATTAGAACTCGTAAATTTTTCACTAATAACTAATATACTAGTAAACTAATAGTTTCGAGAAATAGGGCCCAGATAGAACGGCATCCGGTTGATCCGAGTCGAGTCAACTCGTATTCTGATTCGGATCAACATTCCGAATCAACTCGAGTTGTCCGAGTTGGAAAAGGGTCGACTCGTAACATCGCTAGCCTGAATTTACCGTCTAAAATCCGCTAGGATCGTGACGAGTGAGGTGTAGCAATACTTTTAAAAATACTTGCTGGAATATGAATACAAAGAAAAACCGGGACAAGTGCGAGTCGTACTCGCGCACGAGGGTTCCGTAGAAAGATTTTTAACACTTTTCCCCAGTGTTTTAAGTTGTCCAGTGTTAGCAGAGCCCTGCTCCTAAGCAAAATGTACGCAGTGTGGGGTCAACTTATATTGGTTTGTGAGATTTACAGACAGATATAAAAATATAAGATTTTGAGAATTTTCTGAGTGGTTGTGCTATAAGAAATACCTTCATACCAAATTTCAAGTTTCTAGGACAACTGGACGTACCCTTAAGGTTTTTGGATTTCGGCAATTTGTACGGAAATGGCCTTTTTAATTACTGTATCTTTTGATTGAGTTGACTTAGAAGGTTGTTTTTTTTTTTTTCACAGCTTCGAGGGACCGCAAGCTTGAGTATTTGATATTAATTTCAGCATGCTACCTCCACGCGTTCCAGAGAAAAAGGGTCTTGACAGACAGACAGACGGACAACAAAGTGATCCTATAAGGGTTCCGTTTTTTCCTTTTGAGGAACGGAACTCTCAAAACTGGAATTCTTTGCTCGATCGTAACCAAACTTTTTTTTAGGACACTGAAACGCTAAAGCAGTCGCCCACGGACACGATAACGCAGTACGCGTACAACCTGATGTCGCACCAGACCAAGATCGCGCAGAAGTGCCTCGATGACCGCGCCGGCAGGTACCGTGTACCACGTTTTGGTGATGTACCGGTTTTTTTTTTAAAACGGTACAACTTGTTTTCAGCTGGTACAGCGCTGGGGTTGTTATATTGGGACATGGTAAGAGGTGTACCGCTTTTTTGGGACTGTACCACTTTTTTAAATATACCACGTTTTGACATTTGGAGAAAAAATGCTGGTGGAAAAAATGATGCATCACATTTCCATTGAATATCAAAATAGTTTAATGTTAAATGTTTTATTTGATTTTGGAACGAGAACATTGGCGATGCTCTGAACGTCTTTAAATAAATAAATATCATGGGACAATTGGCACCAATTGACCTAGTCCCAAACTAGGCAAAGCCTGTACTATGGGTACTGGACAACGAATAAACATACTTATATATGGGTCAATCAACTTTTAAGTGTTGTTCGTTGGCATGGCGACGTATCCTCGGTCACTCATTAAAATAATGATTTTCTGTTGTACAAATTCACAAAAAATTAGGAGTTGTAACAGTTATTTATACTATTTTTCTAAGCCACTGTATCACTGCTGTTGTCTCCTGAGTGACTGAACAGAGTAACAATACTGAAAAGTTGAGTTTACCCACATATTTAACACCCAAGACCCGAGAACAAACATTCGTATTCATCATACAAACATCTGCCCCGACCGGGGATCGAACCCGTCCCAAGCTTCATAGTCAGGGTCTCTAACCACTAGGCTATCTGGTCGTCCTTGGTTCTAAAGCTTTAAAGACCTTGATACGGGTAGTAAGAGCACACCCTGTTCCAGAAGACACAGCAGCGTGGCGATCTGCAAGTACGGGACATCAACCCAGGAGTGCTCCTGCCTCTTCAGCAAGGTGTTCCGGCTGCCCTGCCGACACATCCTCATGCTCACTACCGAGCTGAAGGTGACCAACCAAAACCATCACGTTTTAACCCTCGACCAACTAACTATAAAGATATGGAAGCATAACGAAAAATATGACATACACGCACAACTACGACGCACGTACACATGACACTCGCACATCGAAAATCGCTGCTCACCAATGAGAGGCGACACGCATCGGCTGCGCTCGGCCTCTCTCGACAATGTTCGGTCGAACCATCCAACTATCCCGCTCAGCCAGGACGGTGTGAGCCATGTAGTATGCGTCTGTGGCTTTTTCCATGTTCCGTTTTAATATTTTTAACGTTTTGTTGCAACAAAATGGTCAGCTTAAATTAATACAGAGTATGCTTAGCTAATAATGGGATGTTCTTAAAAGTGAATCCTTAGCGTAGCGAGTGTTTCAACACACGAGATGTAAAATACATTTGCACCCGTGTGTAACACAAAAATTTTCACCTCACTGTAGCGAGGAAAGCGCAACATGCAAAAAAACAGCTCATAAAAATAAATCGCCGTCACTGGAATCACTATTTTTTTTACGACATTATAACAGAAAACTCTGGAAGTTGTGTGTTTTTACGTGAGTCGGAGTAGGTGAGAAAAATTTTGTTGACAATGTTGACATTTCTGACGATACGTTTAGAAATTGCATCGACTCAACTTATGCATTCAGAGTTATATTCAACATCACTATAAAAAAACAAATGTTTCTTATAGAATTTTAAGAATAAAGCTAAATTTGGTATTTTTTATGAAATTTTCAAACCACTCATCATTTATTTAATGATAATTAATATCGAACGAACCATTATTATGAGCGTTTCACGTTTTGTTATCTGTCAAAAGCTACTTAAACGCGCTCCACTCCAAGGTCAAATTACTTTCCCCACTAGTGGATGAAACGCGATTTTACCCGCTTGTATTAAAGGATAAAAGAAGGCTTTCCGAGGTAGTGAGGGGAAAACATACTTACATACATATTAAACATCCAAGACCCGAGAATAAACATTCGTATTCGTCATACAAACATCTGCCCCAACCGGGGATCGAAGCCGGGACCTCAAGCTTCACAATCAGGGTCTCTAACCACTACGCTATGGTAGTCAAATGTTCGAGTATAGTATTAAATTCTCTTTGTTTCAGGTGAAAACTCACATACCGTTCGAGCCGCGGTGGACGGTCCAGCATTGCCTCTTTGGCTGCGAAAGCGCCGCGCCCTCCGCCACCCAAGGTAACTAGGATTGTACTCATTATTATTAAATTACCTAAAAATTCTAAATGGCACCACCTGCTTTAAATCTGATCTTACCTTTATTCCGTTATGGTTGCCTGGCAGAGATCGCTGTAAGTCCCGAATTCTCATTGAAAACTGACATTTGTAAAGTTGGAGCCTGACGGATCCGAATAAATCGTTTTGATATTTGATAAGGGGCCGGATATCGTAGCGCCGGTGACTGTGCTTGGAGCAGAATTAAAGGTCGTTTCCTCCTTCAAATACCTAGGTCATATTCTTACGGATAGACTGACGGATGACATGGATCTGGAAAGACAGCGTCGTGCCATCTCTGTGAAGAGCAATATGCTAGCGCGACGTTTTGCTAAATGTTCAGATGAAGTTAAGGTCACTCTGTTCGGGGCGTACTGTCAATCGTTTTACACGAGCCAGTTATGGTACGATTACACCAAGCGATCGTTTAACACATTAAGAGTACAATATAATAACGCGTTTCGTGCCATGCTCAAACTACCCTGGCGGTGTAGTGCGTCGGGCATGTTTGCCTCGAACCGAGTAGACGACTTTTTTGCTCTGTGAAGAAAACGTCACTTGTCTTTCATGGAAAGAGTGAATGGTTCCGGTAATGAACTAGTCAGGAATGTTTGCGATACGTGTCACCTTGCCATAACAGCTCTGAATATTTAATTTAGTGTGATATTTTGGATTGATTTTGGATATTTAACTATTGAATTAACTATTGAATTTTTAAATTTAACGATACGAATAATTTTAAATTAATGAATTAATTGATGAGTTGACATGACAGGGTTTGACATTTATCATTATTATTATTGTTGCACCAAATTGTAATGTTGTGTAATGTATTCATAATTGTTGTTGTCGTTGTAATTATAAATCTAATTTAATTGAATGGTATTGATGCCTGAATAAATAAGTTTATTATTATTATTATTAAAAAAAGTTGCTGATTTGACCAAGAGGCAACATCCCTTTTGTATTAGACTTTTTTATTATTCGCAGGTAGCGGGTACATGGAGCAGGTGGTTGTGGAGGCCGAGCCGGCGGCGCGGGCGCCGCTGCAGGCCGCGCCGCAGATACACCAGGTAACGCCGACGCTATGTATAACCGCCGCACTCAGAGACGTTCAACAGTGACGTCTGGGACGTGTTTTATAAAGCTACAAGTTACATTTTTTTTTTTTTTAATGATGAAGCTTGTTGCGGATATCTATAATGTTCACTTGACCAAGGCTTACGCTGTGGGTCTGGTTTTCAATGTATCCCGTTTTTTTTTTTTTCTTTATTAAAGTAACTTGGGGCCATTTTATGTAGAAAGTTTTTTTACACACTTTTTTTCCTTGAATTTTGAAATTTCATTTTTAATTTACTTAGAATCACTAGTACTATTGATTTGATCAATCAGTGAAAAAAAGTGTCCCAAAATATTGTGTTCAATGGAACAAACGGAAGGGTAACGGAATGCCGTTACCCTTTTCAAATACACCTTGTCAGTCAACTTTTCATTGCCACTCGTTGTCATGGAGATGTCCCCTGGGTAACTCGTCTAAAATAAATTTTCTAAGACCCCCACTCCCCCGAAAGTCAGAATTTGCATGCTTAAGAGATGAAGCATGAAAGAATTGGTATATAACTGTCGAAACTTCTAACATTCGATGGAGTGGTGCCTTAGAAAATCTTGTTTTAGACGAGTGACCCAGGGGACATCTCCATGGCAACGAGTGGCAATGAAAAGTTGATTGACCCAAGTATAAAAAAATGTATGAAAATTTTGGAACACTTCCTTTCATCTATTAACCTAGGCACAAAAGAAGCTAAACATATGCACGTTTATTCGTTTTTGTTAACTGTTTTTGTAGTTTGGCGTTTTTTTATCTCTGAAAATTGTATAGTTCCCGCGGTATAGCAAAAATCTAATTAAATCCAATGCAGACGAAGTCGCGGGCAACGGCTAGCTATAATGTGTAACTTGTGTCAGGTGGGCGGTGTGCGGCAGCAGCAGTACGTACTGGCGGCGCCCCCGCAAGGCAACCAGCCGGTGTCGCAGGTAAACTATATGCTATCATAGTGAAACAAACGGATCACTCATATGTCAGTCGAGTCAACAGGTAGTGTGAACGAGCCTTTACAAAGTGATATGTGGTTAGTATAGTGTGCTACCCTACTTTTGACAATAATAAAAATGACGATGAAAACGAGGGTAGTTGTGAGCCGCCATCAGCTGCGCCGAGCAGCTTCGCGAGCAGAGCCGCGACGCGCAGTTTACGTCTCGCCACCGGCGTGGCATGTGCTCCCAGAGGATGGACTACGTATTAGCCGAAACATGTTGGGCTATACTCGACTGGCATACGTGAGGGGTCCGTTTATTTCACATGATTGAATCTCACGGTAGTTTCATGTTGAAACTTATGCTATATTTAATATTTATACAGGGGTCAATCAACTTGTTAGTGTTGTTATTCTGTCCCGTCACTCAGGACAGGAGACAAGTTGCTTGTATGACTAGCCTGCTTACGAGACTCGGCATGAAGGAATAGGCTTATTGCTGTTACAACTCGTAACTTTTAGTAGATTTGTCCCCTAGAAAATCATAATTTTAATGAGTGACCAAGGAGACGTCGCCATGGCAACGAGCAACATTCAAAAGTTGATTGACCCGTCTTCTATGATTTAAATGAGTACGTTTATATACAGGATGTTTGGTATAACGATGTAGGCACTTTAGGAGGTGATACAGGGGACTATTACGAATAGTTTGAAGCCTATATGCCTTAGTCCAATATGTGATCGTTTTTTTTTTAATCGAGTTTTTCTGATTTTTTTACTTGGTACCAAAAGTTGTCATTAAAAAATAAATTTTATACAAACTGTGCAAACAATCAAATTATTTTTTTTACAATTAACACTGCAATCGATTGATTAACCAATCACAAAAAAATCAGCCCCCCACTGGCTACACATTTTTTATATATTATCGATTTTGTAGGTCACGATGAGTGGTTTCCGCCAAAAAAATAAACTTGATCGGGCTGTGAAAAAAAAAACTTCCCGAGATACTAATCTTCCAATTACTTTAAAAACATGCTTGATATGTTTACTGTAATTGAAAATAAAAATGACAACATAATTGCAACAAATAAGAAAAATATGACTGGTCAACATGTTGAACGCCGGGATCGAACAAAACAGCTCCCCGCACGAAGGAGACAATTATGCAAGTTTATTCTTAGAACAAATAATTTATTTTTTACAATTCATGTTCTCCATTTAAAATAGCAAATAAAGACACTATTGCACGCACTTCATTTTAAATTAAATTTGAACATTTTGAAATTAAATGATTAATCGATAAATAAATACTATTTTCCCACTTACGCCACTAAATACAATTTTAAAATCACATTTTGTTACACACAATTAGTGTTTTCTGTCAAAAATTAACCTTTTTACAGCTAATTAAATGTAAACAAAGCTACTTAGGATATTGATGGTTAAAACATCAAAATCCTGAGTAATTTTTACTACGCGCACACACACACACACATATCCATCATTTTGATAGATAGCCGTATTTGCTATTTTAAATGGAGAACATGAATTGTAAAAAATAAATTATTTGTTCTAAGAATAAACTTGCATAATTGTCTCCTTCGTGCGGGGAGCTGTTTTGTTCGATCCCGGCGTTCAACATGTTGACCAGTGATATTTTTCTTATTTGTTGCAATTATGTTGTCATTTTTATTTTCAATTACAGTAAACATATCAAGCATGTTTTTCAAAGTAATTGGAAGATTAATATCTTGGGAAGTTTTTTTTTCACAGCCCGATAAAGTTTATTTTTTTGGCGGAAACCACTCATGGCGACCTACAAAATCGATAATAAATAAAATGTGTAGCCAGTGGGGGGCTGATTTTTTTGTGATTGGTTAATCAATCAATTGCTGTGTTAATTGTAAAAAAAAAAATGATTATTTGCACAGTTTATAAAAAAAAATACTTTTATGTCAACTTTTGGTACCAAATAAAATAATCAGATAAACTCGATTAAAAAAAACTATCACATATTGGACTAAGGCATATAGGCTTCAAACTATTCCTAATAGTCCCCTGTATCACTTCCTAAAGTTCCTACATCGTTATACCAAACACCCTGTATATATGACTGCGTCTAGTATCCATAATACAGGATTGGCCTTGTTTGGAACTAGATCCGACAGATGAAAAAATCCGCTAGAATCGCTAGTGTCGCGTGAGGTCCATCTACATACATCATTGTATGTTGAATTTCATACTATGAATGTTTCATAAAAATAAAAACAAAAATAATCAATAAATCGATTATTTTCATTGAGGTCCATCTGTCAATTTCCACCAATAATATGCTAGTTACTTGTAGCATGGTTTTCGACTCGCGATAGCCCCTCACTGTCCCATAATATTAATTATTTATTAGGGTTCTGCACCTCAAAAGTAAAAACGGAACCCTTATAAGATCACTTTGTTGTCCGTCTGTCTGGTTGTCAAGATCCTTTTTCTCTAGAACGCGTGGAAGTAGCATGCTGATATTAATATCAAATACTCAAGCCTGCGGTCCCTTGAATCTGTGAAAGAATCAAACCTCTTAAGTCAACGCAATCAGAAGATATAGTAATTGAAAAGGTTGTTTCCATACAAATTTACTTACTGTGAAAACCTAAAGGGTACTTCCAGTTGTCCTAGAAACTTGAAATTTGCTGTGAAGGTAGCTCTTATAGCACAACCACTCAGAAAAGTCTCAAAATCTTAAATTTTTATGTCTGTCTGTATATGTCACGGACCAATATAAAATGATTCCACACTGCGTACGTTTTGGTTAGGAGCAGGGCTCTGCTGGCACTGGACGCTTTAAAAAAAGCGGGAAACTGTTTCGCATCGAGTCCGACTCGCGCTTGGCTGGTTTTTTAGGGTTCCGTACCTCAAAGGAAAAAACGGAACCCTTATAGGATCACTTTGTTGTCCATCTGTCTGTCTGTCTGTCTGTCAAGGCCCTTTTTCTCTGGAACGCGTGGAGGTAGCATGCTGAAATTAATATCAAATACTCAAGCTTGCGGTCCCTTGAAGCTGTGAAAAAATCAACCTTCTAAGTCAACACAATCAAAAGATACAGTCATGAAAAAGGCTATTTCCATACAAATTGCCGAAATCCGAAAACCTAAAGGGTACTTCCAGTTGTCATAGAAACTTGAAATTTGCTGTGAAGGTAGCTCTTATAGCACAACCACTCAGGAAATTCTCAAAATCTTAAATTTTTATGTCTGTCTGTATATGTCACGGACCAATATAAAATGATTCCACACTGCGTACGTTTTGGTTAGGAGCAGGGCTCTGCTGGCACTGGACGCTTTAAAAAAAGCGGGAAACTGTTTCGCATCGAGTCCGACTCGCGCTTGGCTGTTTTTTAGGGTTCCGTACCTCAAAGGAAAAAACGGAACCCTTATAGGATCACTTTGTTGTCCATCTGTCTGTCTGTCTGTCTGTCAAGGCCCTTTTTCTCTGGAACGCGTGGAGGTAGCATGCTGAAATTAATATCAAATACTCAAGCTTGCGGTCCCTTGAAGCTGTGAAAAAATCAACCTTCTAAGTCAACACAATCAAAAGATACAGTCATGAAAAAGGCTATTTCCATACAAATTGCCCAAATCCGAAAACCTAAAGGTTACTTCCAGTTGTCATAGAAACTTGAAATTTGCTGTGAAGGTAGCTCTTATAGCACAACCACTCAGAAAAGTCTCAAAATCTTAAATTTTTATGTCTGTCTGTAGATTTCACAGACCAATATAAGATGACCCCACACTGCGTACATTTTGCTTAGGAGCAGGGCTCTGCTTACACTGGACACAAGCGTTAGAATCTTTGTACGGCACCCTCGTGCGCAAGTCCGACTCGCGCTTGGCCGGTTTTGTTTACTGATCACGCGTGCGGTGTTGCAGGTGATCTTCTGCGGGGGCGGCGTGGCCGTGTCGGCCGCCTCGCCCGCCATCACGTCGGCGCTGCCACTGGCGGGCGCCGTGCTGGCGCCGCACCACACGCTGCACCAGTAACCACCAGTTAACAACTTGCTGATTACACTACTCTTTAAATCAGACCCGTATTTTACCCTGGAACGTCTAATTTTGCAAAATAAGTTTGTATGTAAATTAATAGAGTTGGTATCAAACTTCAATACGCTTTTGAACTCCACCTATGTCAGATTGTAACCCTGTAATTGACAGCGTATCTTAAAAAAAATATTACGACGAATTCGAGAACCTCCTTTTTTTGGAGTCGGTTAATAAGATACATAGGCAGTGCATAGCCACAAACGTCATCTATGAATTTTTCTGCCGTTCAAAATTATGTCCTAAATCAGAGTAACTGAATGTCAAAAATGATTAGCAATAGATGTTTATTTAAAACATTTTTGTTTTGAACCATCATCAATTTCTATAATAGCAGTATTTTTGTATTTTTATTTTATTACACATTTTTAGTAGATATAATATCAAATGAGACCAGAAAGGTTTTCTCTTTTCACTTCTGTTAATTATAGGGTTAGAAGCAAAATGCCTTGATGTTGAACAATTAACTTCGCCAACACCACCAAAGAAGTTGGGGCTAATAGAGGCATTTCCCCACTCACGGACCCACCACCCTCTGGACACTGCATTTATATAATTTACTTGAAAAGTCATGAAAAAAGCCGCGGCGAGCGGGCCGGCGGAAGATTTTTTTTTCGATTTTTTTCGATTTTATTTATTTACTCAACATTAAAATTACATTATATAAATACTACATGTCAAAAATATAAGAATTTTTGCTGAGATCTTCGAAAAAATCAAATAAACAAACTAAAATAATAAGTCGTAAAACAATGATTAATAATACAATGTCAAAAATAGTTTCGTATCCAGAAGGGAGTTGTCAAGGCAAAAACAAATTAATAAAGTCAATAAAACAATGTTATAAAAACATGTATATATATATATATGAGTCGTGATTAGTTCATAGCTTGTCATCTGCGCATGTAGCACGCGCGCCATTTTGTCGCTTGTCGCGCAGTGCGTCCCTTCGTAGTGATGGCATCAGTGAAGGATGCACTGAGCGACAGGCGACAAAATGGCGCGCCTGCTTGCTCCCCTGGTCGAAAGTGAGTCGCGATTCGAGGGTAGAGAGATTTATAAGTGCAAATGAGCATATGCGTTTCGGAAACGTTCGCCCTGACTTTTGGTGTGCAGAGGGTGGTTGGTCCGTCTCCTCGCTTAATTACACAATCTATGAACTTAAAGGAAAAAACTGATATGGATGACGATGTTGTGTTAAAATTAAGCAGAGGTCTAAGTGCTATACGAAATTAATGGTGCAGAGACCACAGAGAAACTAGCTACAGCAGGCTTAATATTAGAAACGCGACGTTGTATGGACATCGACAGTCCTCTTAACTTCATCGTCCGTCATAAGAGCAACTAAATGACGAAGTTTTCTTTGCCACTCGTTGCCATGGACATGTCCCCTGGATAGCTTGTCTAAAATTGTGTAATTTGATGTAATTAATTGTTTTCTCGTAAATTTTAATTTAACTGTGACACATAATTGTTTAATATTTTATTTAATGGCACCTCAATGATATATTTATTTCGGCCCGAGTGATTAAATCACTGGAATTACTTTTCACGTGCCTGTCTTGGCTAAACATATTATGGGAAATACCTAATTATTATTCTACTGTAAGATCCTAAAGTACCATATGTTTTTGTGAATAAACATTAATTCATTCAATAAGATTTTCTAAGACCCCCAATCCCCCGAAAGTCATAATTTGCATGCTTAGGAGATGAAGCATGAAGGAATTGGCATATAACTGTCGAAACTGTTAACGTTTGATGGAGTGGTGCCTTAGAAAATCTTATTTTAGACGAGTGACCCAGGGGACATCTCCATGGCAACGAGTGGCAATGAAAAGTTGATTGACCCAAGTATAAAAACGTATATTGAGACGAAGTAAGATTGGCAAGAATTGTACTTTCTGCCTTCAGGTAGCATTAAACTTATGAAGAATCTAATTATGGGAGAAAAGACAAATCAAAATGTACGAAGCCGAATAACGTGGACAAAGCCACGAGCAAATCTTATAGCATAGTTTGCCGATATCTCAATTTTTATACTAAAACTGAACGGTTGTAGGCTACTAGATGTAAGATGTGTAAATAAATATTAGTGTAATATTTACCACTGCCGCGTACAGCAAGCCGACGGGCATCTAAAATAATCTATACAATTTTAGGTAAAAAAGTAACAAATTTGCTGGTTTTAACATGAAACTACCGTGAGACTCGATCACGGTGAAATAAAACTGATCACTCATTACCCTACCCTGCATTTGACAATAATAAAAATGACGATGAAAACGAGGGTAGTTGTGTGCCGCTGTCAGCTGCGCCAAGCAGCCGCGCGAGCAGAGCCGCGGCGCGTAGCGTGCGTCTCGCTGCCGCTGGATCGTGCGCGAGCAGAGGAAGAACTACGAATGAGTCCGGAACAAGTCGAGCTAAACTCGACTTATATACGTGAGGGGTCCGTTTTATTTCACTATGGATTTGCTGGTTATCAGACTCGGACTAGAGACAGTTTGTGAGTCCGAACGCCTGAAAATGTTCATCAAATCTAATCAGGTTTGACAGTAGGCTTATTACTGGACTCATGTCGATAGAAAGCACTAACCCCTATGGATATAGAAACGTACTTCATCAGGTAAGCATTTATCGGTTTTAATTACTATGAGACTAGGTTGACGTTTCTCCGCTTCGCGGAGCTCCTATTCTGCTTTGTTGAGGCACTTCTTTAGCGGGTGGAAGGACCTTGTGCGAGGTCCGTCCGGATCGCTACCATCATCTTACTCGCTAATCCTGCCGCTAAGCAGCAGTGCTTGCACTGTTGTGTTCCGGCGTGGAGAGCAAGACAGCCGGTGTAATTACGGGCACAAGAGGCATTTCATCTTAGCTCTCTGGGTTGGCATCTGCAAACGCCCCGGGGTTGTGGGTGTCTATGGACAGTGGTGATCATGTACCATCAGGTGACCCACTTCCTCGTTTGCTTTCCTTGTCAAATAAAAAAAAAATGCGTTTCTGGTCTAATGCCTTCTGGCCAAGTATGGTTCCCATATGCTAACCTGATGAATTACTTTCTGTACAAATGCTACGCCCTTAGAACGCCAACGACGCATACAAAAGTTGTCATCCACACGCCAAGTTGGCATAACGTCAACGCGGACTTAAACCTTATGCATACGTCCGTAGGTCGCATTTGCACTGTGCAGCCGGACGCCTGTAAGCGTTGGTGGCGTCGCAGGCACGTCGGCTCGCGACGCATTTAGGCGTTCTTGGCGTTCAAAGGGTTAAACCTAATCGGAAGGCCAGTAAAAATGGTTCGAAAACAATTTGTAAAATATTGCGCGCAGTTATTATTCTCAAGTAATATGAGATGGGTTTCACTTATCTTTTCATTGTACACGCTTTTACATGTACTGTAACTTATTAATAACTTACATATAATAGGTAATATTAGTTGATGTAACTTTATAAATATTGTATGAATTAAACTATTCGGAGAAGTTTTTTTTTTTTTTAATTTATCAACCATGAAATTGGATGGGCTGTCCCCACTATGCTTAGGTATTATTTACATATTATTTGTATGTATCAATGTCAGAGATGAGACTTTAGTCACCAAGTGAGATTCAAAAATCGATCCCCAGGTCAAACTCATGACACGTCTTTTTTGGATCGAGGTTAAAAATATAGTGAAAAGCAAGGACCATAAAACCAAGAGGATTGCCAATGGCTATACAATGTCGCGTTCCTGTAAAATAATGAGCCTGCTGTAGCTAGTTCCACTAGAGAGGTCTCTGTACCATTAATTTTGCATGACACTTGGACCTCTAGCTAACACAATAACGCCATCTATGAACCGAAGGAAAAAACGAATTTAGATGGCGCTATTGTGTTAGCCAGAGGTCTAAATGTCATACCAAATGAATAGTAATGAAATCCCTCCATAGTAAAAATAGCTACAGCAGGCTTATTATTTCAAAGGAACGCGACATCGTATAGATACTGGCAGTCCTCTTGGTTTTATCACAGTATATATATAAGCTAAAGCAGTACAGAAACTAGGCCTTTTTGTTGAGATGATGACGTAAGCGCCAATTGAGCGTTAGGGTTGTCCTCTTATTTTTTGTAAAATTGAAAAAGTTTTTGTGTAGTTAGCTCTATATATCAGCTATTTAAACCTTTTTTGAGATAACTAGCTAGTTTTCATTAGAGCATTAGGGTTGTCACTCTTAATTATTATAAAATTAATAGGTTTTTATTTATAATTTATTAAAACGTTTATTTGGGTTATATAATGATCAAATAATCGAATTAACTGGCTAGTGTACAAACAAAATTGTGTAATTAAATAATCTTCAACATTTTAAGTAAACTTTGTTTTTGTTTGTTATTAAAAATGCCAAACTGTCATCCGCCATCTTGGATCAGAAAAATTATGTCAAATTTGAACTCACAGCTGCCAAATTACGTGAAATCGACACCCATGACCATTTTTAGTGACAAATATGACAAATTGTCATCCGCCATCTTGGATCCAAAAAGTAATGTCAAATTCAAACTCACCGCTGCCAAATTACCTGAAATCGACACCCATGACCATTTTAGTGACAAAAATGCCAAACTGTCATCCGCCATCTTGGATCCAAAAAATAATGTCAAATACTAACTCACCGCTGCCAAATTACACGAAATCGCCACCCTTGTGATCATTTTATTAACAAAAATTACAAACCCAATCCCAATCCGCAATCTTAGATTGTTTTTTTTTATTCCACTGATTACAATTCGAATTAAATTAATAAAAAGTAAATAAGTTATGTCACTATGCTATTACCATTATTCATCATTAAATTATACCACCTATCTAATAACTATTAGGTTTTAAACACAAAGAGTCGCCACTCGTTTCGACGCGGCACCCGCGACTGACAGCACCGCTATTCCCCCTTATTAGCCTTGTAAATACTCTGTCTGTGTGCGTGTGTCATTTCGAACGTTTGTACGTAGTTTCTGTACTCCTTTGACTTATATATATATATATATATATATATACTGTGGTTTTATGGTCCTTGTATGTGTAAAACTACAAAGGCGTGATAGCCTAGTGGTTCGACCTATGGCCTCTCGAGCAGAGGGTTGTGGGTTCAAACCCCGGCACGCACCTTGTGAGTTTTTCGGAATTTATGTGCGGAATTACATTTATAATTTATCATGAGCTTTTCGGTGAAGGAAAACATCGTGAGGAAACCTGCACACTCCTGCGAATCATTTTAATGGTGTGTGTGAAGTTCCCAATCTGCACTGGGCCCGCGTGAGAACTATAGCCCAAGCCCTCTCATTCTGAGAGGAGGCCTGTGCCCAGCAGTGGGACGTAACAAAGGCTGGTGATGATTTGAAAAACTAGCCAAGTTGCATATGACGAAGAAGATGGAAAGCCTCTTGAATGCAAACGTTTAGATTTCACCTCTTTTGTTCAGTGTTTAATTTGGCTTCCTTTTTCACATTTTGTTTTTGATGTGATAACATTACCAATTATTTTTCTGACTACAGTTATTGTTGACTGTACTTGCATTGTCATTGGAGCATAATTAAATGTTACGTGTATAATTAAAGCTGCAAGTCAATGCCGTTAACCGTTGAAGAGTTCCCACCTGCGGAGACGACCCTGGCTGGACTACCAGAACTTCACTACCAGATTATTGTATTGTCACCAGACTTACATAAGTATGCCAAATTTTAAGCTGATGCTAATAGCGCCCATCGTACGTCGTTATCGCTCGATGACAAACGTCTGGATTTTGCCAAGCATGTGGTTAGCTCATGTTTGTCAATTGGTACAGACAGCAAAACAACTATATAAAAAAATAAAAATAAATATCATGGGACAAATTGACACCAATTGACCTAGTCCCAAACTAGGCAAAGCCTGTACTATGGGTACCAGACAACGGATAAACATACTTATATGGATAAATACATACTTATATACATATTAAACATCCAAGACCCGAGAACAAACATTCACATTAACATTATTTAAAAGTTATACTTAACAAAAAAATATAATAGGTACGTCGAAGTTATATGAAAATCTACACTAATCTACATCTACACTTAATTATTATAAAGAGGAAAGATTTGTACCTATTTTTGTATGTTTGTAATGAATAGGCTCAAAAAGTACTGGGCCGATTTAAAAAATTCTTTCACCAATAGAATGCTACATTCTTCCAATTTGACATAGGCTACATTTCATTTTGAAAAAAATTAGGGATCCTTGGTAAAATTTGAACAATGTAACCGAAGGTGTAGAAAAATGAGTCTTAAAATGTCTTTCGTCGAATGCGCTGCCGAAACTATTAGCGATAGAACAAAATAATGTACAACAATATTGAAGAACATCATAATGTCTACAAAAAACTCCGCGGTAGCATATGTCCAACTATTGTAGTTATGTCACTACAACAACTTTTTTCATTTTATAATTGTCTACCCCGTGCGAAGCCGGGACGGGCTGCTAGTAAATAAAATTTTACTAAAACCAGTAGATCTAGCACAACTCACAGTGCGAATTCTATCTCGCGCGAGAACAAGTGCCCGTCCTTTTCTGTCACTCAGAATGCAACGGGACGGGTAATATAATCTCGCGCGACGAACAAAGTCGCGGCCAGTCGTGCTAGCCCTACAGTAGCGTCGGCGTAGTGTTAAAACTTTTAACTTGTCGGAGTGGAAACTCGTTGCAAGACTTGCAAGTATCGCCAAACCTGGGGAAAGTCGGTGATGTGGGACTCTCTTCGAAGAACAAACCACGGAAATTGGAAATGCTTGTGTGGTAGTGGAGGCGGGGGTGCTCAATGAAAACATGCATTTGTCGCATTGACGCAGCTGTCTTACACGTGTGATCGCGGGCAAACAAATTAATTGTTTCTAGTTCATAAATATTATTAACCTAAACATCGTTGTTACTCGTCTAATACCTACTAACTTGCAATATTTTATTACCCTGCACTGTTGTCTGTATTTGCTTATTGATAACACTCGCACTAATGAAAGACAATAAATAATTTCGTTGTGTGCGTGTTTATGAGGAAAACGTATCAATGACTGTGCATTCTACATTTAGTATTCAACAACCATGTCTGTGGATATTACGCGCCCATATTACGCGCCCTGCATTTTTGTGAACCACGGAGGCGGACCAAATCCTATCCTGGGAGAGAAATACAACTTGGAAATCGCAGAATCTTTGAAAGATATATCAAAACATGTAGATTTTAACCGTGTGAAAGCAATAATAGTGGTAACAGCCCACCGCGAAGAGGATATAGTGACGATTTCGTCCAGCGAACGGCACGAGTTAGTCTACGATTATAACAACTTTCCCAAAGAGAGCTATTCGCTAAAACACAACGCGCCTGGCGCGCCGTCGCTCGCACGCGACGTACACGCTGCGTTTACGCGCGCAGGAATACCCGCAACTTTAGATCCTACACGCGGATGGGACCACGGTGTATTTGTGCCCATGATTTTAGCTGATCCTAACGCGCGCATCCCTATTCTACAAGTCTCTGTACTGAAAGAACAAAACGCAGCCCGCCATTTTGAAATGGGGCGTGTGTTACGCGAATTTCGCGCGCAAAGCGTCGCTGTCATCGGCTCAGGGATGACATATCACAATATGGCGGAGTTAAACAGAGCGAAAAGAGAAAACGACGGTACAATAGTCAACGAAAGTTTCCATAAATACTTGAATGAAATTTGTTTAGGGAATGAAGAGGCGCGAGAGAGGATTTTGACGTGGGAGCAAGAGCCAGGGGCATTAGAAGCGCAACCTGTTAAAGAGGCAGATCATTTTATGCCTGTATTAGTCTGTCTGGGAGCATCGGGCGCCGATCCGTGTGAAATTGTGTTCGATTCGGTTTTTATGAGAAAGTTTAGGCTTGGAGGGTATGTGTGGGGTCGTGGAAAGTAGTGGTAGTTTTACTTTTTGGACAGCAGTCGCGGCGTGGCGTCCGCTTGACGTGAGCATAAAAAACACTGGCCCGGCGCTGTAATAACTCGACTGATGTTCATTAGAACCTCGTTATCAGGGCAAGCAGACGCCACGCCATAACAGCAGTTGGGCTTGCAGCTTCGAAGATTCGCTATATCAATTATTGTTATTTAATTATAGGTTTTTTTTTTTATCTTAATAGCTAACTGAAAGGAAAGTATTAAGTACTTATTAAATTTAATGTCAAAAGTAACTGCTCACTTTGTCCCTTGTCAGTCTATAGTTGTTAAACAACCCAGAACAAACAAAATGTTTAAAACTCCAAATTAACTGTTTTAAACAGTTGAGTACCTAAATTATGTTTTATCTACATATTTATTCTTACAACCAGCTTTGCTTAACATCTATAACCCCTTTGCTTTACAGCTGCAGTGCTTTAATGTGTGTGTGTACATACAATAGTGACATCTGTGACCTCTGTAAATATATTTGAAGTTGATTTTACTAAAAATAAGCACAATCGTTTGATTGCTTACATAAGTGGAAGTCAAACACATCTAGTTTTATCAAGGAGAATGTGTTAACTATATTTATCTTGTCTCATAGGCCTTTTGACAAAGTCCAGGAAAGCATTAAATAAAAAAAATGTGTACTAACAACAGTGTATAATTATTATTCGTCTTAAAAATAACCAACTTGCATGTAATTATAAAAAAGAAGATAATTTCATTTACTTTTTGTGATATGCTCTAAAGTAAAGTTGTTTTTTGCTTGTTATAACTAAAAGCTCAAAATATAAACCCAAAAGTTGTTTTACCCTTTTCTCTTGTTAGTTGTCTAACACCAGACAGCATTGAAACTCTTCAGTTCACCAAATGCAACTTTAATTGTCAAATTTCGAGTTTATATTATTTATAGTCTTGACCTGTCCATTTATAAAATACTTTTAACATTATTTTCCTCTACATACTGAAATAAATGAGTCACACAAATTACTAACTATACTATACTTGCTTTCAAACAAGATACAGCCATTTATCAAAGATTACTTAGTGATATTAGCCAAAAAATCATTTTAAAAACAATAGTGACCTATTTATTTCATTATGTCAAACACCCATGGCAGTTTCATACAAAAATGATCTACTCCTCCTTCCAAATGAACCCACTCAGTCTGAAGACACCCCCCATGTCCCAATTGAAGATCCGCTCGCCCTGCTTGGAGCCCCCAGCCCCTGCCACCACAACCAGTGGCATGAAATGCTCCGCAGCCTGCTGAGGATGGGCCTCTGTTGACCCTTTAGCCTCCCTCCATTTCAGTAACCCTTCTTTTCTTTTAGACTCCTCAGCTGTACACACACTGTTCAAATAATCGTCAAACTCCTTATTAATCACATGTCCAGCCCTGCGGCTGTTGAAAAACTCTCTCATATTATGATACGACATTCCCGAACCAAACACAGCAACACCTTCTTTTCTAAACTCGGACAAGGCTTGTCCTAACTTATAATGCTGGGAGGGGTCCTGATTACTCAAAACTGATACTTGGATGATGGGTATGTTAGCATCAGGATTAATCAGCATCATTGGCACGAAAACTCCATGGTCCCAACCTCTTGTCGGGTCCAACTGTGAGTCGATACCGTTCTTCTTCAATACTTCGTGTATCCGTTCGGCTAGCTTCACATCGCCTGGCGCATCATACTTATATTTATAAGATTCTGGCGGGAACCCATAGTAATCGAAGTACAAATCGTGATGATTCCCGGACGATATAGTCACTTTGTTCTCCTCCCAATGCGCGGTCACTAAAATGATAGCTTTAATGTTCTTAAGGTCGACATGCTTTTTCAAGTCGTCGCGGAGGAATTTCGTGAGTCCTACATGGTCTTTGTCGCCTAGCAACGGCATAGGGCCGCCGCCGTGGTTCACGAACACAGCAGGAGCAATCACAGCCATTTTCCGAGCAGCACTAGTGAAATGACGAATTATGTTCATAGAAAGAAGGGACATAAACACTATGAACGCTACTTGTAGGAGTATTGTGAATGTATTGAGGATGAGCATATAGGCGATCGTCTGACTTAACCTCGTTATACATAAATAATGATAACTAATTGGCCTCTGAAACCTAATTACGATAGTCTTGTGATTTCAAAACACAGTTTTAGTGCAGCGAAACGTCAAGTCATGATGACATTGACATGTGACTATGTGACAGTGATACTGCGTTTCAAAACACGAGTTTTATCCTATTGTATTTATTGTTTTTATCAGATTGGTTTAAATATAAATAAAGCATTAATATTATCAGACAAAAACAAAATACGTACTTACCGTGTAAAAACAACATGATTTTATGGGTCATCTAAGATCAAGTTGAGATACTCGAGATCGACATTAATGTGTTGAGGCAAAGGGACTTAGCCCATGCAGCCATGGCTTGAATAAGGCCGAAATAATATCCATTCAGTTTCTTGATGATTTCTTCCATGGTACAGTCGAGTTCTCCAATATCTATACAGTCAACAGTTCAAAAATATCTATACAAAGACCTTATTGCCAGTTACATAAAGTCTGTGTTTAGATATTTATGAACCGTTGGCTGTACAGATATTGGAGAACTCCACTGTACGATAAACCCATTGCATTGTTAAACTTAGATGGGCTTTAAGTTTCTCTTCTAAATTCCTAAACTTATTTTAAATAATGGAAATAGAAATCACAGTAAATATTTCATGCATTAATTTATTCCATTATTACTTTTAACCGACTTCAGAAAAAGGAGGCGATTCTCAATTAGTCTGAATGTTTTTCAAGAATCATAAATGCACCGCACAGACTTCATTAAATTAACTCCAACAAAACAAACGTGTTGAAATAAGTAGGTACAATTTTTGTTGACTGTTCTTTCATTGTCCACTTTCATTCTGTCACTTTCATTGTCCGTGCATTACATGTAAGTAATACATTGTAGACCTTGCTTAATACGTACTTGTAACATGTAATGTATTTTTGTTGCTCATGATAAATGGAGGCTGTCAACATACTTGATGAGCAAATTTGACATCAGTGTAGTACTTACCTACCTATAGCAGTAAGAAGGCGTATTGTACGTAGAGAAATAACCAAGCCGCCATATTCAACATTGTCTACTAAGTTCCGCAAGGTCTTTATAAACATCTACTTGGATTTTAATTGGTGCACCATTTTGGTATACGAAGATGATGCTATTTTGTCGTGACCCATTTGTGGATCACGGAATAGTACACAGTACACGTGTTAACAGGTTACTTTTTTTTACACTTGTGTGGTTAATGGCTTTATCCTTTCTGCCTCAAGTTTTAGCCCATAACCCGAAAGAGCCGTAAGAACTGTACGAGCGGCTACCGTCTGAGTACGAGCCACATGTCCCGAAAAATAAAGGCATACCTACTTCTGTTTACGGACAGGGAACATGTTAAAACATATATTCATAAAATAATAAAACACGAAACAATGTACATTATTTCATATAATAATTTATACAATTAAAATGCCAACACTCGTTTCAATAAAAAAAACACAGACTTTAATAAATTACCTGCAACAAAACATATATTAATTTTTGACAAGAAATTCAGTATCACTCATTCAATGTCCAGTGTTCACTTAGCTTTTTTTTGACGACCCACATATGAGTCACGAACTTGTGTTCCTAATTTGTTGCCACATTTTGTGGGACACTCGACTGTCAAGGTGTTAACAGGCTCCCTGTCTGAGTACCCCATAAATGGCATCTTTTAGGTTAGAAATATTATGGAAGTGACAGATGCCAAATCAGCCAAATAGAATCTTCGCAACAGTAATTTGCTACCTCAGATTAATGAAGACAATAGATAGAAGGTAAACTTATGGCCGTATAATTAATCCCTTCGCTCGTGTAACTAATGCCCTTTGTTAAAAAGAGACAACTGTATGCTCCGATTTCAAGAGTACCGTTTTTTTGATCTGTAGTGTGCGTCAGTATTTGAATGTGTGAGGAAGCGCCTTTGATGACAACTATAACCCGATCTCATTCAGTGACACTTTATTTGAATGACTACCTAGAGACGACCGACGCTTCTTTTTTTTATCGGGTAAATTGGCTACAGAATTGACCAATGGGCATCTGGCTATAGGCTGTGTAGTACACAAATAAAAATCGGGTACGCTTGACAGCTGCATACATGGGGTCTGTGATGTCTGTTTTTGCTACGCTTGACATTATTGGACAATGGCAACAGGATCCGCTGCGTTAACATCCCATAATAGTGGATACTTAACGGTGTTAACAACTGCCCTGTTTGTTTTTAGGGTTCCGTACCCAAATAAAGGGTAAAAAACGGGACCCTATTACTAAGACCCCGCTGTCCCTCCGTCTGTGTGTCTGTCTGTCCGTCTGTCATCAGGCTGTAATATCTCATATACCGTGATAGTTAGACAGTTGAAATTTTCACAGATGATGTAGATATTTCTGTTGCCGCTATAACAACAAATATCTACTAAAAACTGAGTAAAATAAATATTTAAATGGGGCTTCCATACAACAGACATGATTTATTTGCCGTTTTTATAGATAATGGTACGGAATACTTCGTGCACGAGTCCGACTCCCAGTTGTCCGGTTTTTTTTAAAGCTAAAGGCATGTGGCTCTTGCAACCTGAAGGCTCTGACGCTTACCCGTAGGAGCCGCCTGAGTTACGCGAGCTGCCGCCGTCCGAGTGCGACTCGCAGCTGGAGCCCCGTCGCCGGATGCGGTAGCGCCGGTCGCACGCCCGGCACCGCTTGAACGCGCCGCGCCGTGTGCGACAACGCCACATGTAGCTGTTGACGCACAAAACGTTTAAACATCGGCGAGCACTTGCTTGTTTGCCACCAACGTGGTATAAAAAGATGGTATATAGTCTACACTACCTACTGTTAACGGATTTTATGGAACATTTCTTTGACCCGCTACTGTCGTAGTCTGTGGTCAGATATAGATACCCCGGCGGGCTCTCTTGCACCAGCCCCCCGACTACGAAGTGCAAAATTCGAACTTCGTATCGAGCCGTCCCTTTCAAGCTAATATTATTTAACACGAGAGTGAGCGGGACGATACGAACTTCAATTTTCGAATTTCGTAGTATGGGGTTAAGTGTTAAAGTGGGTTAAAGTACCTAGTTATGTAAAAAAGAATTCAAGCGGATAAAAAAGGAAAAAATATTTTGAATTAAACTGAAACGTGAATACATAGGAGTTTTTCGCTGCTGCCACTGATTGCTCGGATGGCGCAGATAGTAGCGCGTCTCCACGGTACGGTGGTCCTGAGTTCGAACCCAAGTTCGAGAATTTATTTTTCTGGTATTTCTGTATAGTTACGTTTCAGTTTGAAATTTGAGAAATAATTTCAAACGGGACGACCTAATCTTTTTCATACAAAATTGTTGCCATATTCAAGGACTTTACGTCAATAATCTAACAGATACCAAGAAAGTGTGCTCATTTAATTGCATCTGGTAGCCTGACCATACGCCATTTACCTACTTTTTTTTTAAACTGTTCTAAGTTGTTTAGGTTTCATGGCATGTGCCCTGTGGCTTTGGTTACCGTGGCCGTCCTTTTCTTTAAACTTGCCCTAAACTATGAAGTGCAAAATTCGAACTTCGTGTCGTGCCGTCCCGCTCACGCTAATATGATTTAATACGAGAGCGAGCGGGACGATACGATACGAACTTCGATTTTCGAATTTCGTAGTCGTCCCCCTGTTCTAAGTTGTTTAGGTTGCATGGCATGTGTGCCTGTGGCTTTGGTTACCGTGGCCGTCCGCAGCGGCGGCCGGGGCGGCGGCGGCGGCGCGAGCGGCTGCGGCGGCGCGAGCGACTGCGGCACAGGTTTCGCACTCGGTAACGGTGGTCGCAGCGACGGCAGCGCTTGAACCGGCCCTTGCGCGAGCGGCAGCGGCTAGACGCAAACCAAAAGCTTTATAGGTAGGTAAGTAGCTAGATGTCGCTAATAAGCGGAATCTTAGAAAAAATGTCTAACTACTACTTAAAACAAACTTTTGCAGTGGTTTATGTTAAAAATTATAGATAGGTAGGTACAATAAATGTTGCGTAATTGTGACATAATTATAATAGACAATTTAATTGGTGTTATTGAATGTATTTTAATGTAATGTTATGGAATTATTTAAATTTACTAACATATATACTTATATAAGGTAAAATTACTAACCGTCTATGGACATGTGTTCGCAATAAATGAATTATTATTATTATTATTATTATTATTATTAAAGCAGTACGAAAGTAGCATTCTTGACTTTGACTTTAGTAAACGAATCAGACCAGTAATCGTCAACGAAGTTGTGACATCGTTCAGATAGCCATTAATCACGAATCCGCAATACCTAGTTACATATCAAGGACCATAAAACCAAGAGGACTGCCAGTGTCTATACGATGTCGCGTTCCTTTGAAATAATAAGCATGCTGTAGCTACGGAGGGGTCTCTGTACCATTCATTTGGTATGACATTTAGACCTCTGGCTAACACAATAGCGCCATCTTAGTTTTTTCTTTCAGTTCATAGATGGCGCTCTTGTGTTAGCCAGAGGTCTAAGTGTCATACAAAATTAATGGTACAAAGACCCCGGTATTTTACAGGAACGCGACATTGTATAGCCATTGGCAGTCCTCATGGTTTTATCGTTCGTGATAGGTACCTAGTTCAGTAGTGTGAGAGCCATACTGTAGCTATTTGCTGCCGTACGAATGAATCGGCTCGTCCAGAGAAGTACCTACCCTCTCGCAGAAAATCGGCGTGAAGCAACAGCACCCCTGTTGCGTTTCGTACGAACGGAGAGTGCCGGTGCCCCCCCCCCCCTTTCCTCCTTAAAGACCAGTAGCGGACTAGTGACTCTTGGGGTTGCTGATTTTCATGTGTGGCTGTGACCGCTTACCATCAGGTGACCCGCTTGCTCGTTTGCCTCCCTCTTTCAATAAAAAAAAAAACTACCCAGTCTGTTTCGAGGTTAGAAATTTAACAGTCAAATGATCACATGTCATTCTCCACCAATGACAGACAAGCTACTGGCCTATGATTTTTAACATGAAACTACCGTGTGAGATTCGATCATAGTGAAATAAACGGATCACTCACGTATATCAGTTGACTTGAGTATAGAGCTACTGTTTCGGACTAATCCGTAGTCCTTTTTCTGGGAGCACACAGCACACGCTACGCCGGTGGCGAAACGTAAAATGTGGATTGGACGTAGATTTGGTCCGAAACATGTCAGGCTATACTCGACTGACATACGTGAGTGATCCGTTTATTTCACTATGGCCTATGATTGGTGGAAATTGACAGAGACACTAACAACACTAGCGGATTTTTCCACTCGCGATACACGGATACGTTTTTAAGTAAAAGGAAGACACTATACCACACTTTCGCAATCCAGAGACCCATATATGGGGCACTGGAAAACAAGACTAAATTTTAAGCAAGTACCTACCTAATACGACAATAATGGGACACATGTCAAAGTGTCATGGAAATAAATATTATAATAAATAAATATCATGGGACGATTGACACCAATTGACCTAGTCTCAAACTAGGCAAAGCCTGTACTAAGGGTACTAGACAACGGATAAACATACTTATATAGATAAATACATACTTACATACATATTAAACATCCAAGACCCGAGAACAAACATTCGTATTCACCATACAAACATCTGCCCCGGCCGGGGATCGAACCCGGGACCTCAAGCTTCATAGTCAGGGTCTCTAACCACTGGGCCATCCGCTCGTCAGGTCAGATTATGAACTGAAATATATTGATCAATAATATACCTACTAGGTAGGTACTTACCACAAAGTTGTTCTGAAACTTACCTGCAAGGCTGCCTGCTCGTTTAAAATTTCAAAAGTATAATAAAATACGTAGGTACAACTCACGTTTTGCACATTCTGTAAAAAAAAGAAATGAAACATTATTAAATGTTTCTTCCCCATTTCTCGTAAAGCGAGTATGTAGTTTCCACCGTTACTTCAAAATCTTACAATAAACGGAGTAAGTTACTTAAGTATTATAGTGATTTTTGCACTGTTTGCTTTAAATTCATACTAAGTCGAATCATTAATATAAACATTAGGATATGCCCTTTGGAACATTTTGAAATAGCAACGGTGTTGCCGAGCCCGCCGCGGCTCGTATCGCTGGCACTAATTCTATGAGTACGAACGAACGCTTAGGGAATGGAATTTGCGTAGTCTGTATTTCCGGACAGATACTGAACTGAACCCATTAATATAAACATCAGGATATGCCCTTTGGAACATTTTCAGATAGGAACGGTGTTGCCGAGCCCACCGGCGGCGCCCGTGCGGACGTGCTCGCGGCTCATATCACTGAGACTACTTTGTAGTCTCATTGAATTGTAAACAATAACAAAAAAGTAAAACCGCCTTCAAAAAAAAACCTTAGAAAAAAAACGTAAAATAATCCTGTAAAATAAGGATAAATAAATAAAATAAAATAAAATGCGTTTATTTCAGACAAGGCTCCGGCTTCCGGCTTTAGTTTCTGTTGTCCGAAATAAACGCATTTTATTTTATTTTATTTTATTTATTTATCATTATTTTAGAGGATTATTTTACGTTTTTTTTCTAAGGTTTTTTTTTGAAGGCGGTTTTGCTTTTTTGTTAAAAGATTTTTATTTCACAATTTTACGTTGATTTAACATTTTCAGAATTATCCTCCAACTCCTAACAGTTAAGGAGTTGTACCTTCCATCATCAGCTCATCAACATGAGATGATGACTACCGGACGCAAATACTTGAATAGCCTTAAAAAATATATGAAACACATGATACGTGCCTATAAAATTTGAGGGTTGCCCTCGATTTCCCTGAGATCCCATCATCAGATCATGACTTGGTGACAATAGGACCAGCTCAAGAGTATACCCTTTCGAATAAAAAAAGAATTTTGAAAATCGGTCTACAATTGACGGAGTAATCGATGAACATACATAAAAAAAAAAAACATACAGTGGAACGTAGAACCTCCTCCTTTTTTTGAAGTCGGTTAAAAATAGAAGCATCGGTCGTCTCTAGGTAGTCATTCAAATAAAGTGTCGCTGAATGAGATCGGGTTATAGTTGTCATCAAAGGCGCTCCCTCACACATTCAAATACTGACGCACACTACAGATCAAAAAAACGGTACGACTCTTGAAATCGGAGCATACAGTTGTCTCTTTTTAACAAAGGGCATTAGTTACATGAGCGAAGGGTATAACTATACAGCCATAAGTTTACCTTCCATCTATTGACTTCATTAATCTGAGATACAGACACAGACATTTCGTTAGCTGCACGCTATAAAAGCCTTTTTGAAATTGGTTAAAAACGAAGTACCGAAGGACTCGTCCATACGCTAAATATGTCTATATACTACCAAATAAACGTTCTATTCTATCAATGAAAGGGTTAAGTGTGAAAAAAGTTAGTCATCACCATCATCATCATCATCAGCCTATTTACGTCCCACTGCTGGGCACAGGCCTCCTCTCAGAATGAGAGGGCTTGGGCTATAGTTCCCACGAGGGCCCAGTGCGGATTGGGAACTTCACACACACCATTTAATTGCTTCGCAGGAGTGTGCAGGTTTCCTCACGATGTTTTCCTTCACCGAAAAGCTCATGATAAATTACAAATGTAATTTCGCACATGAATTCCGAAAAACTCAGAGGTGCGAGCCGGGGTTTGAACCCTTGACCCTGAAAAAAGTTAGTAAGTACTAGGTACAAAAAAGTAGGTAGGTAGGTACTTAAAGTTTTACTTACTTCCGTCTTCGTCGGCACTTTGCCATTATGTGTTCTGAAAAAGTCATTAATTTTAGTAAGTAAATCATGTACTTAAATAAATCTCCCAAACGGATTTACAGATGTTTATGCGGTTTATTTTCAATCGAAAACTAGTTTACTCGAGTTGGTTCTTAGCTAAGTTTGATCAAAATCGGTTCAGCCGTTTACGAGATATTGAACTTTGAAAAGAAAATGTCGGAGGTTTGCAACTTTTCAAGGTTATTTAGGTTTTTCCACACGGGTTCGGGTTTATTTCCCAGTTCCCACTCGTGAGTGTAAAAACGAAGGTTGCTGTACCTTCGAAAGCTGACATGACAAGTAGCAGATAGTTTTCTAATTTTCCATGCGATTTCTTTAAAATTAGCCCGACTTATTTGCATTGGACGATGAGCATATATTAACGATTGCGTTGAACCAAATAACATGCACATTGCTTGGAATTAGGTGTGGAAGGCAGTTACATAAGATTAAAGTAAAGTGGGATAATAAATGAGGTGGTTAGTTTCTTTGTAACTGTTACAATACTAACTACTTAAAAAGCTCAAATATGGTAACAGTTTTGTGTGGAATAACTTGGTTCATCATTTATGCAATTTCTATTGTTTGTTGTCACAATTCAAATGCACGATTCCCGCTTATTTCATCTTGCGGTAGATAACCCACACATCTCCGTATTCTCATATCCTGGCATAGATACTATTGTAATTAACTTCCACGATAGTCGTCAAAGTGATGAGAATAAAAAAAAGGGTTACCTTTTCTGAATTCCTTCTTCACCCAAGTCCTCTATCACCCATTCGGGGTTTCATAAAAAACATAAAAAATATAAGAAATATAGAATCTAAATAAAAAATGCTTCGGAAATATCCGGTGACGTTACATTTCTACTTTGCACGATGACTTACAGAAACAGAACAATCGCAACGTCGCGTTTCGAGATTTGAAAATGTTTTATTCGTTTTTTCTTCTAACTGTTAGCATAAAGTTTGTGCTGTTTTTTGTCAGCCATAGGTTTTAGGGTTCCGCACCGCAAAAGGAAAAACGGAACCCTTAATAGGATCACTTCGTAGCTCTGTCCGTCTGTCAAGACCCTTTTTCTCTACAACTCGTGGAGGTAGCATGCTGAAATTAATATCAAATACAGCCTGCAGTCCCTTGAACCTGTGAAAAAATCAAACTTCTAAGTCAACGCAATCAAAAGATACAGTCATTAAACAGGTTGTTTCCATAAAAATTGTCGTACTGTGAAAACCTTTTTTTAACTTGTATGTAATAAAGAGTTTACATAATAAGCCGAAGAAACTGATGCTTACATCTAGTGAACATTTTCACGGTTAATTTCACAGCGATTTCTTTGGCAGGTGTGATGTATGGTACGTCAAAGAGACATTTGCAGCGAAACGGTTCCATAACAGCATGCAATTAATTCAGTCCTTAATTAAACCCCTAAGGCAAAAACACGAGGTGTTATAAGTTTGATGTGTGTGGCATCGTACTTAGCTCCAATAATCGAAATTATTCTTAGCTAACTTTCATCAAAATCGGTAAAGCAGTTTTGAGGTTTTGTACTTTGAAATGAAAATGTCACGAATTCTTCAACTTTCTGACTTCTATTTTGTTTATAAAATTTGATGACATACCATCCCAAAGCCAAGACGTAAGATTTTATTTCTAAAAAAAAAACAAATAAAACCACAACTGTAGACCAAATACATTTATATAATAGGAATAACACTTAACAATCTATTGTTTAAAATTAATTTTATACCCCTTGGACTCGCCATCTTGTTCGAGCTTAAAGTTATCTGTGGATAGGCCGAATGGCTTTAAGATCATGTTGCCTAAGTCCTTGAGTTTTCCTAGCATTTCAGCTTTTAATTTTTCGTTTTTTTCTTCGATTAGCGGCGGGAGTCGGACGGTGGCCTTTTGAGCCTCCTTGTGCGAGGGGTCGAATTCCAGAATTTTATTGTAGTCCGCTAGACTCTCGTCTAGTTTGTCCGTCGCTTCGTACGATTGCGCTCGCCTGAAAAAAAAACAATAAGTAATAGTCCCTTGAAGCTGTGAAAAAAACAACCTTCTAAGTCAACGCAATCAAAAGATACAGTCATTAAAAAGGCTATTTCCATACAAATTGCCGAAATCCGAAAACCTAAAGGGTACTTCCAGTTGTCCTAGAATCTTGAAGTTTGGTATGAAGGTAGCTCTTATAGCACAACCACTCAGAAAATTCTCAAAATCTTAAATTTTTATGTCTGTCTGTAGATTTCGAAGAATAATATAAGTTGACCCCACACTGCGTACATTTTGCTTAGGACCAGGGCTCTGCTAACACTGGGGAAAAGCGTTAAAATCTTTCTACGGTTCCCTCGTGCGCGAGTCCGACTCGGACTTGTCCGGTTTTTTTTTTTAATTCTCACCTGATGTATGCTTTCAGGTATTTGTCGTCGAGCTCTATGGCTTTGGAGCAGTCCTTGACAGCCTGGCCGTACTTCAGGAGTTTCATCTTGGCGGCGCTGCGGTTACAGTACAGCACTGCGCGCTGCTGCGCGAACGACAGCGGGCAGATCTTGAGGCCTGCAAAACATTTAAAAAAAGACATTTATTCAATAGTTTGTAGGTATACAGCTTAAACTAGATATAGACAACAACTTTATTTTCTAATGGTACAGTGAGGTTCCTTTATGTAATTCTTCTGTGGTTACGTATTGTAAGAGCTAATGTAACTTGTTTTTAGAAAAAAACGACTTTGTGCCAAGTTTCTTGCGGCGCATTTTCTTGGCAATCATGGTCTTTCCGAAAGCACTGGTAGACTCAAAAAAATTACGTGTAAAAGAGCCTATTTGCTGAATAAAATTTTGAATTCACAGACCGATTGCAAGTTAATAAAGGAAAAAAAAGAAGATTATTCTAATGCTAATGCATAATACGCGCCATTTTAAACTCACGACTGTTTATCTGTCTGTGGCATCATAGCTCCCAAACGGAAATACCGATTTTGCTGCAGTTTTAATCGAAAGCTGGTTTAATTGAGATGGTTCTTAGCTAAGTTTCATTAAAACTCGGTCCAGCTGTTGTTGAGATGACAACAGGGATTTTTCAACTTTTCTAAGATGCGTAGGTTAGGTTATACCCGAGACGTTTATATCGAGCCGAGCCGCAGGCGCAGGCGATGGCAGATAGTTATATTGAAGGACATATCTCAAAAACAACAAAAATTTCAAAAATCTTGCTATGAATCCTCTACTCCAAAATTTTGGACTGCGTCCGCGCCTGCCTTGCGATTAAGAGACCAGAAATAATTTCACTATAAAAGGTAAAATAGTATAATAAACTAATCATTTACGTATAAGTTGAGTTTAAGACTAATTTGCATAAACTTGACTTACATATGTAAGTAAGATGTTTATTTACTATCATACTATCTGTTTATATACTATGATCTCGCTGTAGTCCCAATTTAAAAACTGTAACCACTCACCCATCATCAACTAACAATGAATAATTATAATCTAAAACGCACCTTCAGTATACTTTTCAATGCTCCTTTCAAACTGCTCATCTTTGAACGCCAGGTTCCCGGCCATCTTCAGTTCCTCGGCTATCAGCTGCCGCTCAGCCTTCTGGTCGTCCGTCAGATCCACTTCAGTATCCTTCAGGGATTCCTCATTCACAGAGTCCGAGTCACTCTCCTCGTTGCCATGGTCTTTGTCCAAGTCATCTGGATCCTCATCTGGAGAGGCTAGTGGTACTTCTGTGAAAGTTGATGAGCTATCTGTAACGTGAAATTAGTAGGGGTGAGACTATTTGTAAAAACATAAATTACAATTCAAATACACAATCAATCAAACAAACCGCCCCGCGTCATTCCAGGCGCAAAAGTGCCCATCACACTTGCCACATTACCACGCTGAACCGCGATGGACAACCTCTGCACCAGAAATGACCCGGAGCGAGGGTCAAGACCTGTCTCGCGAAGCACCCCAATTTGTAAAATGAATTTTTTATAGCAAAAATTACCTGAATAAAATTGGAAATAAAACATAGTCAGGATCTGAGGCCTTATGTCTAAGGTGGTTGTCTTCTTCAACTTCAACTTTTTTGTTTATGGCAACCGGTCACTTTAGGTTAGCAACCATTACTGCCAATGACTCCCGACAACAGCCTAATGTATGACATATTTTAAACCTCCAGCGAAAAAGAGGGGTGTTATAAGTTTGACCTGTGTATCTGTGTCTGTGTATCTGTATATCTGTATGTGGCATCATAGCTCGCAAGCGGATGAACCGATTTAGATGTGTTTTTTTTCAAACAAAAGTTAGTGTAATCAAGATGGTTCTCAGCCGAGTTCTATTAAAATCGGTTCACCCGTTTTTGAAATATTGAACTTTGAAATGATAATGTTGGGGGTTTTATTATTTTAACTTTTCTAAGTTGTTTTCTGTCAAATGGTACAAGATTGTGCGAGAAAGAGATGCAAATGCCTGAGTGAATCCAAGCATGTCGGATCGTAAGGCCTCTAGTGAAGAGTGAGGCAGTAAGAGCTGTAGATAAATAAGGTAAAACATAAGTGCCTAAAGCCACGCACAGGTACCTGCTGCAGAGTCCCACTTATCATTTAAACAATACGCTCTTTTACTTAGGCCGTTGTGTACTCATTTTGCAGGTTACATTTTAAGCTACATATAACAACGACAAGGTAAAAAACTCGGGTGCGGCCTTAGCCTATGTCAATGATAATGACAAATCATGATCTGCCAATTATCATCATAGAACTAAACCAGCGATAAAATTACCTGGATTGACTGCAGTGCCTTCAGAAGGGGGCGGAAAGTCTTCCGCGCGAATGCTAGGGTCTATAACGAACTGTTCTCCAGCGTTTTCCGTGCTCAAAGAAGATTTCAAATCTTTCGTCAAGTCTTCAATAACGTCCTCATTTGACACTTGCTGCGTGCATTTCAGCCGCTCGGACATTATGGAATGGTGGGTAACAACGGTTTAAAATGAATTATTAGTGCATGGGGTATTGAATTTAGATTTAATTTGGAGAAAACACAAAACAGTAATTTTCATCGATCATCGAATGCGTAAATTTGACATGACATGACATGAATGACAGTGACAGCCAGTATAGTGCTACAAACAGTAGTAAAATATATCGACACGGAAAATAATAATATTATATTAAGTATAGATTCCAAAGAAGTTTTTATAAGGGAATCAATAAAGGTCAGAGAATTTTGATGTTTCCAAAAGGGACAACAACGAAGCAAATAAGTAAATTTTGGCACAAAAAGGCAAAATTTTAGAATAGTGATAGCAGTGTGAGCATTGATTTCCAGCAGCCGGTCTGCAGAATTTTGAAATTTTTAAACAGTTTTTGCGATTAAATCTGGAATGGCATCGTCGAAGATTGGTGACCCTAGGAGGCTTAAGTTTTGCTTATCGACAATTTTGATATTTGGACAAAGTAAATTAAAATGTTGGAAGAGATCGGATCGGATCGCGTTGTTTATGAACAGTTTGCATTTATTAAAGTTTAGATCTAAACCAATGGCCTTAAATTTATTTATAATTTCTGAGAGATCTGAAAGTACCGTAACTGCATCACCTCCCAGGGAACCATCATCAAGATACCATACGTTATATTTGGACTTTAAATTTTGAATGATGGGGTTAATGGCTAAACTGAAAATGGCTGATACGAGGGGATCATCCTGCTGACAGCCGACTTCGGAAGATAATTCGTTGCTTTTGTACATTAATTTAGAAGGTTCATGATAACAGTTAAGTAGGTAATTATAAATTTCCGGAATATTATTCCTAATTTCTGTGAGCAAGGTGTCCCTGTTTACCGAATTAAATGCATTTTTGACTTCAATTTTGAGTAAAACCTCACACTGATCGTTAATAATAAGATCGGTAATATCGAAAAAACATAACACTCTTTCGGCAATCGCGTACATTTACAACTACCATTTAAAGCAGCAGTCGATTATCGAAAAGAGTTAATTGTATTGGCTCCGCCCTGCTTTCGTATTTGTTTCCGAAGCTCCGGCCGTATGAATTTATCGATGATTAATAATTTATTAGCCATGACTGACATACAGTTGCGTAGATTTTATTTAGTATCTGATGTGATCTGTCACATTTATGCAAATTCTAACCTAAAAATTATAGCCCGGCAAAAAAGAGTATAAAACGGGGAAAAGAGGAACTAAAATTTGTCGTACAAATTTGTTACCATTTTGAAGCAATTTACCTCAAAAATGTGACAGATATGAAGAAAACGGAGTTAAATTTCTACACTTTTTTTCCCAGGCTATAAATTAATTTACAGCTGGAAACGGAATCGACAACAATATTCGAAAAAACTATCGATAGCTTTCAACACTAGACTGCCTTACCACAGATAATACCAACACTGCGCTTAGTTATTGCATGGGTGTCATGGACATTTAACAGAACCTTTTGAATCTTTGGAAGCGTCGGTATAATAACTCGGTAACGTCGGTTCTCTATTTTGATCCTGATATCCTGTGTATTTAGAATTCGGTTTAGGAGCAAACTAGTGGTGTTTTGACAAGGTTAACCACTTCTGGGCAGTTTTATAAAGCTACAAGTTACAATGTACAAGCGGAAGTCTCATGCTATCACCTTTTCCTTAAAATTTCATTTAACAAATGGTCCCTGTTAGAGGATTTGTCATACAAACTACATATGGTAAACCACCCTACTATTGTCACTTTAATTTCAATCATTGCCACCCAGATTTTGTCGCTTTTTCATCCTATTAGCCTTGATATTATGAATGAAGAAGACAACCAATGGGGTAAGGGGGTTCCCGGGGTTGCCAACTTTAGGTTATTTTACCCTGCCCTACGCCATAAGAATAAATGTTATTATTTATTTTTATGCCTACGCATTTGTAAATTACAATACAAATTGATTTGTAATTTGTAGTGTCAACACAGCACATTCCTCAACCTCATCTGATCTCTTGTCCAAGTCCTTGTTCTAAATATGAAACTCACTTAATTTTAAAATGCAGAGACTAGTCTTATTTCTAAAAGAGATGTTGCAATGGAAAACAAATAAAATAATACACATAAAAAAATAATTAAAAAACATATAATTTATGATAATAAATTATTTAAACAGTCTATGCTAGGATCTTGCTCTTGTTGCGGAGAGCAGTGTATGCAATGAGGATGGACAGCACAGTCGCCAGGACTTCCGAGTTCACCCAGGGGCCGGAGTAACCTGAGAAGAGAGAATCCAAAATTATGCATCACCAGTGCCAACAAAGACATGTCAAAAACAGAACAGTCTGCGCTTGAACTTAAATAATAAATAAATATCATGGGACAATTTGACACCAATTGACCTAGTCCCAAACTAGGCAAAGCCTGTACTATGGGTACTAGACAACGGATAAACATACATATATAGATAAATACATACTTATATACATATATTAAACATCCAAGACCCGAGAACAAACATTCATATTCATCATACAACATCTGCCCCGACCGGGATTTGAACCCGGGACCTCAAGCTTCATAGTCAGGGTCTCTAACCACTAGGCTATCCGATCGTCTAAAATTTAACATGTTTTGATAAATAAGGGACACATTATGTAATTATGAAATAAAGAAATTATTACACTGGAATTTAGTTCAACACTTAATTCCTATATTCAGTTGAGTGACTTACTGCCAGGATGTGTGAGCTGAACTGCAAGCAGCGGAGCGACAGTGGCGGCGGGGTCTGAGCGGCGCGCGCGGCGCAGCGACGCCCAGCCCTCCTCATCCAGGACACGGACCTCGTGTGTGCCCGAGCGAGCAGCTGACAGCTCCTCTGTCCAGGATACCTGTTAACAGCATTGTTTATGTCCAGAACTGGTGTATAAATTGGATACAAGTGCCTAAACAAATCAAAATTGCTTTTAGCCTTACATCACAACAGAAAAAGTGTATCTGTAGGTGTGTATGAAATGTTTATTTATGCAAAATGAATCTAGTTTAGTCATTAGATTGGTTACCGTTCTTATATTCATTTAAAAAATGTAGCTAACACTTTGCTGTGGTTTTATTTTCCAAGTTGAAGCAAGCAAAGTAATTTATTCAGTTCGCATTAAGACTCTTTAGCCCTGTACTTGAACAAAATAGAGTTAGATTCACAATCAAATTTCGAGGGTTAATTTTAAGGTTACACTGACCTGGTATTTGTTCTCTCCAATACGGGCCGCCGTCAGCGGTTTCCCCTCGACTTCCGCGTACAGCGCGTAGTTTTCAGGCAGGGTGTTGTCGCACTTCAGTGTAAACTCCGTAATATAAGCTATTTGAGTAACCACAGTCGCATCCAAACTTGTGAACGATGCCGCCTCAACCTGAGGGTTTTGGCAGCTTTGGGCTACAGCTCTGCTGATGAAGCAGAGGGCGAAAATGGCAATAACGTATTTTGTGACCATTTTGCAGTCTTTTGAGTGACTTTTAATTCTTAAATTAAATAAAATCTACGGGAACTATCGTCGATTCCCGTCGTAATTTTTGTTAATGTCCCCAGTATATTCCACAGTCTTCCACGTATCGTACGTTCGTAATGTAGGCTCGAAAAGAGAAAGTTGGTGCTACGTGTTACTATTTTTATACTTATTACAAAATTAGAAACATATTAAAAATATGTTCCGGGATAAAAAGTATTTGTATTATTTTTGACTAGTGCGTAAAAGTTTTAAGTGTTTTTCTTCAATTATTTTATATAATTGCAAAGTAAATATATATTCGGTACTTTATGTTCTGAACGTAAAAATGAACATCACCGGTGACGTGTGGGTGAAGTGTCAAATGTCTTTGGTGTTTAAGGCTACGTTCAAGTTCATTAATATTTTCGTTATGAAGGTAACGAAAGAAAGAAATTAATTTTAATGTTGCTTTAATTTTTAATTAATTTCAAAGGCTTTTATAGCGTGCAGCTAACGAAATGTCTGTGTCTGTATCTCAGATTAATGAAGTCAATAGATGGAAGGTAAACTTATGGCTGTATAGTTATGCCCTTCGCTCATGTAACTAATGCCCTTTGTTAAAAAGAGACAACTGTATGCTCCGATTTCAAGAGTCGTACCGTTTTTTTGATCTGTAGTGTGCGTCAATATTTGAATGTTGAGGGAGCGCCTTTGATGACAACTATAACCCGATCTCATTCAGTGACACTTTATTTGAATGACTACTTAGAAGACCGAGGTAGATTGGCTACAGAATTGACCAATGGGCATCTGGCTACAGGCTGTATTGTACACAGACCTAATAGCAAGTGGACCGGTGATACCTACAGAATTAGCGTGCATACCTACTAAAATTGGGCACGTAACATGGCTGCTTTTCCTAGGGTTGGGACTGTTAAACGTATGCAGATATCGATATCGATAAAATCTACGCTATAGAAGTTTATGCAACTGTCACGTTACGAGTGTTTTAAGGCCTAATTATCTAGAGTAGCATACATAACTTTTAATCTAGACACATATTATGAGTACTCTAAGACACGTTCAGAAGCAGAAGGCATTATCATATCCATACCTGTCCCGAATTTGACTGTTGTTTTTATCATAGATAAGTAAACATACCGAGCTGACGTTTCGTTTCGACTATTTTTTATTGTAAATTATGTTGGTTTTTGCAGATATTTCATATTTTCTACGGTTTTTGAACGCATTATAGAGGAGTTATGACATGTGTGTATATGGGTTTGCAGATGCGTTGCCAACCTAGAGAGCTAAGATGGAATTCCCCTTGTGCCCGTAATTACACCGGCTATCTTACTCTCCACGCCGGGACACAACAGTGCAAGCACTGCTACTTCGCACAAGGTCCTACTACCCACAAAAGTGAAAATAAATAACATTTGTCTTAGGCATCTCCAAAGTTTTTATTCGTTTCTAATAGTTTCTGAAAGATACTTTGTCACAACACTCACAACATATTTTTCCGTGATAGCGAAACCTCAAATCTATAATCATTTTGATTACAGACATTACCTTACCCTCACACTTGATGTACAAGGTAACACAGGTGACAGGCACGAGTAGACTGAAAAAGAAGAATATTAAGTTTCTATAAGTTTATCGCTAGCCTACTCAAGGGACATTTTTTCCAAATCTCAGATCTGGTTCAGGCTGCGCGTTGTGTGTCAGTCAGTAAGTCACGGTTTTATTTTATATGTTTAGATCTAACAATTACCTGAATTGCTCCGTCACGTCATCAATCTCGTCACATTAAGAGTTCTGTTGAAGCATTATGACATGTCGAAGTGCATCGAGCAGACAAACCATGTCTTATGTAGTGGGTTTATATTTTCAATTCCAATCCTTTTCTTTTTGGCAGTTTCATTCACAGGAAATCTAACGAAAAAAAAAATTCAAACAATGTTTAGAATTCCATCGATACCTATGTCGATACTTAGCACCGCACAAGCTAATATGCCAAAATCATGCAAATGATTTCTGTCGAAATAAATAAAATCATTGGAAAATAAAACAAATCGTACTAAAACAGACGTTTATACTCATTTTATAAGATCATTATGTTACGATACATGCCAAAATACAATAAAACATTCGAATTATTCAAGGTAACTGGTTACTAATCTTTGAAGGGTCAATTCAGGTTGATTAATGGTTTTTTTAACACTACACTGTCTGACGCAACACTAGGGCATGATTATCCTATTAAAGACAAAGCCCTGCATACCATGATAACTCGTTTCTTAGAGTAATCCTCACAAAAACAGCAAATATATTCGGAGCCGGCTACCGTTTGACAGCACATTTACCACGAAACTTGGCACGGAACATGGTGGCACCTGCCACGCTGTCGTAAACTCGTGACGTCACTTAGAGAGTGCTGCCAAATTTAGTAACCAACAAATACTATTTGTCTCTCCTATTCATATGCAGCTGTCATTAAGTTAAAAAGAGATAAAATGCCGTTTGACATGTACGTGTCGATATGGCAGATATTTGTATAAGTCACGCTTCATATAGAAGAATATAGCGCCTCTACTTTCCTATCTCAATGGTATTGTACACAAATAAAAATCGGTACGCTTGACAGCTGCTTACATGGGGTCTGTGAAGTCTGTGGTCTCTATGATTCAAAGGGTGATGGGGGCTTAAGAAGGTCGTAGGTTTAAATTCATTTGTTTTCTTCAAATGTTCGTTCTCGAGTCTTGGATGTTTTTTTTTTATACAACGAGGAAGGCAAGCGAGCAAGTGTTATAATAATACTATAATTATAATACCTAATTTGGTCTTTCTGGGCCAAATTAAGGGATCTAAAGGTTAGAATTTGTATGGAAGCGAGATACTTATGCCAAATGTAAGAAACATTAAGCGTAATTTGAATGCGATGTTACAAATACACTAATAGTTGTGATTTATTATGATTTGAGGAGTAAATGGGTATTAGAGGTGAAAAATAAAACAAACGGGTAACTTATTTTATCCGTAAAGGCCTATATTTATTTTATTTATATCTGTTGACAATAATTCATGTGTGCCCGCGTTTTCGAAGTCAAAAAATTACAAAGTAGAGGGGCGCATAAGTCCACAGCAGTGACACCACATACACGCTAAAGACAAAGACGTTAGATCCTTGCAACTTCAAACTTGCTCACGCCATAGATTTGCATTTGCATCTTACGAATGCTATACCCCCCTCTAATTGTCCCCCTATTTTAATACCGCCCGTGATTTCTTATGCTACATTAAGTTAACTGAATTTAGCCGAAGTAAATAAAATTTACCCTGAATTTTTGACAGTTGTCCCGGAAAATTGGCTATTATTATTATTTAAAATAATACACTAGCAGCTCATTGCGTCGCACTGCACTTGTGTTTCAAGTTTAAAATATTATAAATTAATTTACAACTCGTTCATGTTTCAATTTGCTCTCAGTCAAATTTAGCATTTAAAAATTATTTCCAACAGTGAACGCATCCCTTGTTTTTTTTTTATATCTTAACGCTTTCGCTGCCGTCTGAGGCTTGAAACTTCATCTAATGCCACAAACGCACATGTGCGGTCAAAACAAAAGCCGACATAATAATATACGTTTGCGGGCAGTGAACGCGTTAAACGTTGAAATTTTATAAGAACTTAACTAACCAATGTTACAAAATAACATAAAATAACGTGTAAATAAAGCCATTTCGTTTACAAATCTGATTTTAAAATACTAACACTGCATAGTAGTTGCAGTAGTAAATAATAGTCGTGGGACAGTATAGTATAGACTAAAAATGTCGCACTCACAGATGACCATCAATAATAGTAATTACCAACGATATTTCATACAAAAATTTGATACTTAATAGGACAAGTTTCGGGATCCGAATAGCACAGTTAATTGGCATACATGCGTGCGGCAGTAAGTGTACATGTCTCAATTACCATCGGCCAATTGGCAGCGCCTCTAGTGGCGCGTATATACAGCAAATTAAGTATTTACACGTTAACGCAAAAGCGTTCGAGACCGCCGACATAGCGTCATCATCAACACGTAATATCGAATAGCGATGTACATATAGGTACGTATTACACGACGCGAGTGAAATTGTATTGTACGCATAAGTGTGGAACAAAAAATTACGGTCGATTTCGCACACCTTTATAAGCAAAACGATGACACTATGTACTTCGTTAAATACTACGAGGAAAAAACAATAAATACCGCTTAAAAATCTTATTACAAATATCCCATTTGTCATCGCATTGCCGAATAACGTGTGTGATAGTGTGACCGTAAATCGAAATCTTACAATAAACAGAATATAGTATAGGCTGGCATCCTGAATTTATCTAGTCGTACCGTCATTTACATTATTAAACATCGAACACGTATTTTATCCTTTGGCAATTGAACAAAAATTGGGGAAGATACTTAGTGCATTGAAATTCCGTATGACGTCTCACCGTGCTACACCTTTTATAATGGTGTCGTCACGCCCAGATTTATCTCCGTAAACTTTATATCCGTATCAAAGCAAAAATGCTCCAATACTTTATGATAATAATGTAAGTGATGGACTAATTAGTTTTTTTTTATCCAGGGCATACGCCTATTGTTGTGATGTCTTGAGTATAGCTTCTGCCTATACCGCTGACCGGCATGCGACGTTCATAGAAAACAAAGGGTGCGTTCGCTTTAAGTGGTCCGGTCTACCAAACTTTTGTACCTTACATAATCACCAAGCTATAAACGTTTTCACTATCAACGTGGCTGTCAGTGGGACAAAATGTTCAAGGTCGTCTGTGTGAGCGGCGTCAGTTATTCTGTCTCATAAAGGTTGAATCACTAAGATTTATAAACGCGTCCTCATCCATCCCCTAAAGTCTCCGATATGTTCCATTAACAACAGTCGTCCTACTAAAATTTAAGCGACACTATGACACTTGTCAAATAAGGCAGAAAGAAATCAAAGGGATTATTATGTCAAACTTTTGTATGAAACTCACACATGTGTCAATTGCTCACATTCAGTCTAAGAGCATAGGCGGTAAGTTAAATTTCAAACAATCGTATTCCAACTTATACTGTCTTCCGTGCAATATGAAACTTTTGTATGAAAAATGTAGATCGCATTGTATCGAAGCTAAAAATACGCTGAAGCGGCAGTACACAATAACGCGGCGTCAACGTATTTTGAACTCCTCGTGGTTGTACCTAGTTCGTACCATGTATCTTATGTATTCCTTCAGTATCTTTATAATTAGTAGTGATCGTGAAGGTTATTGGCGACGCCTCACTGTCAGGTGCTCCACAAGTGTACATCGTTCAATATCAAAGTTTCTTATCAGAAATCGGGCTTAACTGTCAACTGTGGGTACGGCTGTCAGAGCGACGAATGTCCAGAGCCAAAAGCCGTACTGAGACTCATTTAAGTAACACAAGAATCCATCACTCGCGCTAAAAATACGCTGGCGCGGCGTCAAACAGCGTTTTTGACGGCGGCCTGTCACGCCCGTGTCGCCAGTGCGATTCTGACGCAGCGTCAGCGTGTTCCGCCCTCTCTGGTTCCTATTCAATATCAAACTTGTATGAAAAATTTACATCGGGCTGTCAACTGTCAACTTTAGCGCGTCAAAGTCGTCAGTGCGGGCCGGGCGGGGTCTTGGCGGGGCTGGCGGGCGGCGGGGCGCTCCAGTCGGCGCCATCGCCCTCGTACTGCGTGTTCTCGAGCCGCGTGATCAGCCGCTCGTCCTCGTCGCCGAACTCGCCGCCCATCAGGGACGGCTCTCCCACCACCATCACGTCCTGGGGCAAATACGTTTTGAAAAGGTTATTTGTGAATAATAACGTGACTTCTGTGAAGCTGGACCAGTAATAGGGTTGTTGACTGATAAAAAACATACATTTTTACTTATCAAGCCTCCGAAAATACTCATAAAAAACCGATGCCTCACTTATTAGGTACTGCAATTAAGACGATTTTTTATTCAACAAAAACTAATAAAAGGAAGCAGTTTGATCACTGAAAATGATGACGTCATAGTTATGTAATTCAATACAAACTTCATAATAATTCAGCAGTACGGCCGAATCTCACAAATAATTGGTTAGGCTGTAATTCTGGGGCGCGGCAGTGGCAAAATAAAGATGCACCGCCCTACCACCCTTTTCTCGAAGCCATTCAGGCCATTTTCAACATTTTAAATAAATAAATAATAATAAATATCATGGGACAATTTAGACCAATTGACCTAGTCCCAAACTAGGCAAAGCCTGTACTATGGGTACTAGACAAAGGATAAACGTACACACATACTTAAATACATAATAAACATCCAAGACCCGAGAATAAACATGCATATCCATCATACAAACATCTGCCCCGACCAGGGACCGAACTTGGGACCTCAAGCTTCACAGTCGGGGTCTCTAACCACTAGCCTATCTGGTCGTCGCAGATACAATTCCAGCGCTTGGTACAGTTAATACCGAGATGTGGTAGTTGGTAGTACTGACCTGCGAGGCAAGGCTGAAATTGGGTCCGGGGGAGCGCTTCTTGGCGGGCGCGGGCGGCGCGGCGTTGGCGCCCGCGCTGCCTTTGCGCTTGCGCCGCTTACTCGCCGGCCGCTGCGATTCTGAGAGACAAAATCACAGTTAGCTTACGACCCTTCGTACATCAATTCTTAACGCGTTCGCTGCCAGCTGTCAAGCACAAAGCTTCTTCTGATTGTTACAAAATAATAGCAAAACATCTTTCCATTCCACTAGCGCCATCTTTGTTGTACTATGAAACAATAAAATAAGTTGCTTGAATACGTCACAACGAGCAACGTTGTTTTATTTTATCGGTTGCCGCAAACGCACATATGCGTTCATATGCCCGCAAATGTATGACAGCGGCACTGGGCGTGTCACCAAAACGCTTATATGCGTTGCCGGCAGTGAACGCGTTAAGAGGCGAGTAAAGATCACCGCGGGCTTGGCTGCCGTGTCACAAGGCCGCAGTTTTGCCGTGATCCACCGTTTATCGTCGAGCCCATTAAATCTGGGTAGATTTCTCGGCAATTACACCCTTAACTCGAGTTCTACGGAGAGCAAACTTCGTATAAACATCGACTTCATAAATTACATTAAAAGATAAGCATACAAATTAAAAAAAGTTAGGGACTGGTGCTGTCCCAAAGAAAGCACGCTCCATGGGTTAGTACTCAATAAATTGTTTATTTCGACCATCTGAGATCATATACACACACACATTACTTAATCATAAGTGTTAATATTCAGTGGTCTTAATATTTAGGTAAGATAACGGTTATGGGAGTGAGTAACTCTTGTCGGCGAAGTATCTTCCAAACTTCCAATCGTCTCTCTTAAAAGCCAGCTCCTTGACCACTAGATAGGTACGACACGACACCGGATTTTCCCGTATTTTAAATAATAGTAATAATAAATAATAAATATCATGGGACAAATTGACACCAATCGACCTAGTCCCAAACTAGGCAAAGCCTGTACTATGGGTACTAGACAACGGATAAACATACTTATATACATATTAAACGTCCAAGACCCGAGAACAAATATTCGTATTCATCATACATACATCTGCCCCGACCGGGATTCGAACCCGGGACCTCAAGCTTCATAGTCAGGGTCTCTAACCACTAGGCTATTCGGTCGTCAAATTTCCTTTCGATCTTTTCTCCTAAAAAATATTTTACAGAACTTGTCGTGATAAGACGATGTTTTGGTAAAGACTGGCAATCTTCATACTAACTTGCGTAGCTCCGAAATATAAGGTTCACTAGATGGCGTTATTTAGCCGGGGTCCGGAGTAATAATAACTTTATTTATTCAGACAACAATTTATAAATTGTGTTAGTAGTTACATAAAAATCACTTATTGCCTAGTGTTAGAAAGATGCCACACAGTTAAAAAATAAATTAAAATATTAAAACAAAATGTCAATCTAGTGAACCTTATATTTCGGAGTTTTCATATTACTTGTCTCTGGTAAAAGTAAGTATTATGCCCATAATATCGGCGTAGCTTCAAACTTTAATGTGCTCTACTGAATAAAAATGAAGGTAGACTACCAGGTAACTTCAGCACTGGACCAATCTGCTGTGCCCCGGCAGGGCTGCAAATGTCTAGGGCACAATAGAGGTTCTTCTTTATTATAATCCCCAAGGAATATAAACAGGTTGCTGACGGTAGGACATTGAGTGTAGGTCCACCAAAATTGTATACCTACTCCGAACTTCGAACACAACAATCTTGCGAAAGCTTTTTAAGTCAACGATTTGTCAATATAATTATCCTTTTTGTTTGCGTATAGTTTAACATTAGTCTCGGTTAGGTCAGCTTAACAGCAAAACTTTCTTCTGAAATACGAATTCAGAAGAAAGTTTCTGTTATATTGGTCAAACTCGCCCCTAGTGACTCTACTGTTTTTAACTTAAAAATTACGCAGAAACTCGTATCTTCATTTTGACCTATTCGAAATAAAATACTAAAAAAGAGGGAAGTTTTTTCGGTACAACGCAATGAGTCAATAATCCGCTAGGATCGCTTAGTGTAGAGTGTGGTCTATCTGTCATTCTCCACCAATGAGAGACAAGCTACTAGCCTATGATTGGTTAAAATTGTAAATAGACTTCGCACGACAGTAGCAATCCTAGCGGATTTTCGACACAGCTGTTTGAACAGCAGTCTTACTCACCAGGGGGCGCGACCATGCGCTGCCACTTCTGGAAGAGCGTGGTCTTGAGGCAGTCCCGCGGCGACAGCGCGTACGCCTTGTGGCGCGACATCAGCTCCTGCATCGGCTCCAGGATCACGCATAACTGGAAACGGGGGAGGGACACAGTCAGTAACATTACCAGGCGGGAAACCTCCATGACTGGCTAGGTCTTCCTAAATAACCTAACCAACTTCGAAAAGTTGAAACACCCCGACATTGTCATTTCAAAGTTCAATTTAAAAAAAACGGGTTAACCGATTTTAATGAAACTCAGCTAAGAATCATCTCGATTAGACTAGCTTTCGGTTAAAGAAAACCGCATCGAAATCTGTCTATCTGTTTGGGAACTATGATATCACAAGTCAAACAGATACACCGGGGGTCGATTTATGAATCCCACCCGGTGACTATATTCAGTGATTTCTAAAAAGTTCGTATTTTGAATACCACCGGTGACAAATTGTCACGCCAGTGATATCAAATACGAATGCCCCCATCCACTTGTAAACGAGATCACTGAGTGACTTCTTGACCACTGGCAGTAACAGGTAGCCTCAGTGTACTATGTCGACAAGCTTGTCTAGAACAGAAACGCTAATCAGCTGCATGTTAGTAGACGGGTATGACATTCAAAAATAAGGCTTTTGGCAAATATTGACATCAATGTCATAGATGAGACTTTAGTCACCAAGTGAGATTCAAAAATCGATCCTCAGGTCAAACTCATAACACGTCTTTTTTGGATCGGGTTTAAAAATATAGTGAAAAGCAAGGACCATAAAACCAAGAGGATTGCGTTCCTGTAAAATAATGAGCCTGCTGTAGCTAGTTTCGCTATAGAGAGATCTCTGTACCATTAAATTTGTATGACACTTAGACCTCTGGTTAACACAATAGCGCCACCTATGAACTGAAAGAAAAAATGAATTTAGAAGGCGCTATTGTGTTAGCCAGAGGTCTAAATGTCATACCAAATGAATGGTACATAGACCCCTCCGTAGTAAAACTAGCTACAGCATGCTTATTATTTCAAAGGAACGCGGCATCGTATAGACACTGACAGTCCTCTTGGTGTTATGGTCCTTGGTGAAAAGGGATCTCTTTCAGCTAACCTGGAGGCTCAAAACAGGCTGATGATGAATGAACAGCTTACCCGCAAGTAGTTGAGCGTGGAGTTGGTGATGCCCTGCCGGGTGATGTTCTTGCTGAGCTGGTCCAGGCTGGCGTGGTCGGGCGGGTGCACGGCCTGGCGCGGGATCAGCTCGCGGTGCGCGCGCACCGCCATGTGCCACGACTTGATGCGCATCAGGTCGTCGAACGTGAACTCCAGGATCAGCCGCCCTTCCGTGCACACCTGAAATGGGGTTGACGATCATGAGCTGATGATGACGATCTACCCTATTATCAGAGACAAGCAATACAGAGACTGCCAATCTTCATACTAACGAGATCCCTTTTTAGGAATAATCTCGCCTTTGTACTACATTTTTGTTTTGGTATATTTATTGTAATTGTTTTGTAATATTGTGTGCAATAAATAATTTACATACATATTAACTTGCGTAGCTCCGAAAGGTTCACTAGATGGCGTTGTTTAGCAGTACCCCGGCTAAACAACGCCATCTAGTGAACCTTATACTTCGGAACTATTAGTATGGAGATTGGCAGTCTATATATTATTTGTCTCTGCTATTATTCATAAGCCTATTTTAACTAAAACGCCGTAAAAGTTTATTTGTAATTTTTTGTCACCATTCATATTTTTACTAATGGAGGCTTTAGTGACGTTTATGAATAATGGCATTAAAACATAATTTAGCTTGAGGACTTGCTTTTACTACTATAATCAGAACATGCCGCGTTTTTGCTAAATTAGTAGAGTCAAAAATCCGCTAGGATCGCCTATCTTACAAATTTCCACCAATCATAAGCCAGTAGCTATTGTCTCTCATTGGTGTAGAATGACAGATAGATCTCAGTGGATTATTGACTCGCGATAGCACTCATTAGGGGCTGCTGAGTGAAGTTTACCTTGGTTACCATTTCTATAACAGCCGCCATACCAGGTCTATAAGTACGTAGGTATCGGGACTACCAGGCAAGCTGAACTAGGGTTGAATTAGGAGCTGCTGCGGGTGTCGGGCTCAGAGAGCCTGTCATCCGCAACATAAAGCCCCAGCGACGGAGGGCGTGTCTCAGTGTGTGCCGAGACACGCTAACCCTTAACGGGGAAAGCGGGAAGGAAGTATATGAGAGGGAGTTCAAAGGGACAGCCACTCTGGCGGGCAGCGGAAGACTGCGACAGCAGCCACGGAGCCCGTCAGCTAAGTGGTAGACAGGCTCACACCCTGGGTTTTAGTCGGTAGACCTCCCTACCTTTTCTCCTTTTCAGGAGAGAACGGCGGAGGAGAACCCGACATAACCACCGCGCAAGGGTGCGCTGGTATGCGCAAAGCATGTCCCAGGAAACAAAAAAAGAAGGCTGCTGACGTGAAGCTTACGTACCTTGGTGAACATAGGCTTCCCGTGATGCGTGACCATCGTACAGTGGTCGCAGTCCAGCGTGATGCTGGTGTTGTGGAAGGATTCTTTGGGCTGGCGCATGGTGTAGTACAGCTCGGAGACCCCGCCCTCGTATATGCTGCGGAAGTACCGCGGTATCAGCGTCCTTCCTATTGCTGGAAGGTCGAAGAGTTGGAGGTTAACAAGGTATAAAGTGGGTAAACACTAGTGTACAAAAAATAATGGAATATAGGCAAGTTACAAACCACAGAACGACATCCCAACTAATATTATAAATGCGAAAGTAACTCTAGTCTTTCGGTCTCTCTGTCTGTCTGTTTGTTACCTCTTCACGGGAAAACCGCTGCACCAATCTAGATGAAATTTGGTAAGAAGATAGTTTCAATATTGAGGAATAATATAGGCTACTTTTTAGTCGGAAATCTACGCGGACGTAGTCACGGACAACAGCTAGTCCGGACGGGATATAAAGAGAGAGAGTGACCAGAGGGCTGGCAGTTTTTTCTCTCGAAAAATCAGCATCGCTATTCAGCGAGGCAACGCTGCCAGCCTTTTGGGCACCATGCTACGGGGGGCCTTATTTAGATTTAATTTAGTTTTAAGTTTTGGTTTAATTAGTTTTAGCTTGGGTTTAATGTCATTGTAAATTGCTTTTATTATGTAAGTAAATGTAGGTCAACATACAATGACAATGCAAAGAAAAATTCGTTAAGCAGCTGGACTTGAACCAGCAACCTCGGTAATCCGTACCACGCTCCACCAATTAAGCTATACTTAACGTTGGTGTACCTAACGAATTTTTCAATGCCTTGTGTCATATTTTATTTGGAAGATCTCTCCTCAGCTCCTCTGCTTAACGAATTTTTCTTTGCATTGTCATTGTATGTTGAATTTCATTCTATGAATGTTTCATAAAAATAAAACAAAAATAATCAATAAATCGATTATTTTCATTGTAAATGTAGGTATCAAAAAAGAGTTCAAAGATTTGTCATGGAAACCGAGCGTGTAACATTGTGCGTAGGTATTTTGACGTCACGAGTGTTAATTTTGTATTACTTTGACTTTTTAATAGCTTCAACTTTCTTGGTGGTGTTAACAGTTAATTATTGAACCTTTAAAGATATATTGTTTTTAAATCTTGACGTCGCACTCGTAATGAGATTAGTCCTTCTTTTCGGCACGAGAAGTACATACACTCTTACTTTCTATATCGATATAGGTACTTAGGTAGTTCTGTGTTGCCCTTTATGAGAAATTTGTAGTTTTAATTTAGCTTAGATCTATTTTTTATGAAGTTATATTTTTTCGCTAACCCAAGGAACATGAAACCAAGAGAAATGACCAATGTCTATACGTTCCTGTAAAATAATAACTATTTTGATAAATGTCCATTTATTAGATACTATAAATTCAACACTACTGACTACTCAAGTACTCACTGTATCTCTTAGGTCCGTCTTCTAAGCAAAAGGTGAGTGTGAGCGTCGCGTCGTCCTCGAAGAACTCCGTCGCAAACGCGTCCCACCAGAGGTTGTCAGAGTCCTGGAATGGGAAAGAACGCCGCGTCATTTATGGGCTCCTGCCTAACCCTTTTATTCATAAACCTATTTTAACTAAAATGCCGTTAAAGTTCGTTTGTCCTTTTTTGTCACATTGACATTTCCGTTTGTAAGAAGAAGACAAAACCTATTTCGGTTAGCCTCTAGGCTTGAGTGACGTTTATGAATAAGGCCATAAGTCATTATTGTAATTTTTGACCTCAGAATACAGAATAAACCAGAAGCCGCGTTCAGCCATAATCGCACGCCGCGGAGTGAGTCCATTTCTTACTGATTTTGCTACCCGTGTTTATACTTGAAACTTAACGCATTTCGTCAGGCACGAAACTTCTTCAGATGCCACAAACGCACATGCGCGTTCAAATGCCTGCAAATGTATGACAGCGGCACTGGGCAAAAGTCACCAAAACGCATATACGCGTTGCCGGCAGTGAATGCGTTAATCATATTCTGTTTTTATAAATCCAACGGCATTTCTGTATTTAAGTGAACGTCACGAGAAGGGATTAAGTACATAATTAGTATTGTCATTCGTGCACGATACGCTGCGTGCTCGGAGATGACTACGCCAAACTACTCTATTTAAGAGTTGTTTTAGTTGCCTCACTTTTAGGAGCTTGCGGGTTCTGGTTTGTTCTGTATCCTGAGTTTTTGACACAGAAAAAACCTCGATCGCGTTCGCATTGTCGTCTTAATGAGGACTATCGTTAAGAAGTACAACTTTTAGTGCTATTTGTGATTACTTCAGACCTCACGCTACACTAGCGCCTATAGCGGCGAATTACCCTCATTACCCTGAATTAAGTCACTTAATAATAAAATTTTGAATTCTTTGCAATTTGCTTCGGTTCAGTTGACCCACAGAGAGGCATATTTTTCTTACCTGTTGGAGAAATAGTTCAAAAACACAAAAACAGACAGCGCTTGAGAGCTTCAAGCGGGATTTATTCAGAAACCCATCTGATAGATGGCGCTAGTGACTTGTGAAATAAAATGAAAGAATGCAACGGAATATGACTAATGCAAACTGAAATAGTAATGTCAACACACAGACACAACGCAACGTACAGTTTAACAGAACATGCTAGGCTGACAGCACATCAGTATATCAAATCAATATATCTAAGAGCGATTCTATACTGTTAATAAAAAATCATCACAACTAGTGTCGATTGTAGACACGCCGTATGAACATCACACGTTACAAAAAAACGCTATCCGCTATCGCCTGCGCTTGTACTGACCTCTGTCCTCTGTTGTAACCGCTTGTTGAGTTCGTAAACTCTGTAGTCTGGTTGCCCAAAGTAGGGAGCGTGCCGCCTGGAATAAAAAAAAGAATAGGTGAAAAAAAGTAAATACATATAGGTACAGTCGTTTTTAGGTTGGAATTTATTGATTCGGTGTGCTTGCTTTGATAATGGACTCGTAGAGAGTTCGGAACGTGTCAGCGTATAAAATGGTGGTCGACATGTAGGCACCGCATCAAGTCATACATATTTGTCGGATAGACGTAGCAGTCTAGCACGCGTTGTCACGGATGAGCAAATCATTTTTTTTTAGTTTAATTCGATGTGGTTTTCAATTGGAGTTGCAACTTGAAGAGAAGTTTTGATGTTACAATTCACTGTAAAACTTTATCGTGACTTCTATATAAATTGGGTCTCAACTTTGAATGGAATGAGGGGCTATCGCGAGTCAAATGTCCGCTAGGTCTGTCTGTCTCTCTATCAATTTCCACCAATCATAGGCCAGTAGCTTGACTCTCACTGGTGGAGAATGACAAATAGACCTCACTCGACATTTTCTGCCCTCATTGACTGATATCATTTGTATCATCATCTTATTTAGGAGTTACTCTTGTCGATGCAGTAGTCTCCGGTCCGTTCTTTCCAATGCAAGTTCTTTCATCTCCTGTCCCCTATTTCACTATCTTTACAATTGTCAGTTTTATATGACAATTCGAACCACATTTCTTTGACAATATGAAGCGCGCTAAAACAAAAACTATCTATTTGGACGGTTTGTTTAAGTACACAATACAATACAATACAAATATTCTTTATTGAAAACCACAAAATAGTACAAAGTAAGTACTATAAGTCCAGTAGAAAGGTATTATAATAAATAAATAAATAAATAAACGCTCTTCAAGTCAAAGGGTCCAGCACGACTTTACGAATCCTGCGTAACGTTACGGTTATCGTTTCGAGATCGAGAAACCTCATACTAAATTATAGTTCTAAATACGCTCACGGACGGGCGCTGTTCCAAACGTCATACAAACTCGACAACGTTTACTATTCGATTTTACGTGACGCAGGTTTCGAAAAGACGTGCTCGACTCTCAGCAGTTGGTTGACACCGAATTGTCATTGAAAACTGACAATTGTGAAGTTGGTGAAGTAGAGGCCTGGTACGACACAACGTCTATCTTCTTTAGCCATCTTTATACCATTTGTATAGTCTGCCCCCCGACTACGAAGTGCAAAATTCGTACTTCCTATCGTGCCGTCCCTCTCAAGCTAATATTATTTAACACGAGAGTGAGCGGGACGATACGATACGAACTTCGATTTTCGAATTTCGTAGTATGGGGGCTGACGTAATGATATCCCCAAGTTAGTGCCTATCCCACGTCAGCCTTACTCTTTGGGAGTAAAATTCTCGTGCGTTTACAAAAGTTGAACAACCGCGACCGCATTTACAAATAACCAATGAAGCCGTATAGTAATCGTATAGCAGTCTTCTCTGAAGTTAATTGAATGCGCGATCCGTGTACATCTGTATTTTTTTTATACCTAAAGCGTCTGCCACGCGGTTGTTATGTCGAAACTATGCAACGTTCTTCAGTGTGGTAATCGCATGATGTCATTGGCAATGTCAATTGTCAATGTCTAGTTATGCAAGTGACAAGCAGTGACTTCTTTCGGCCCGAAAGGGGCGTCCGTTTTTTACGTGAGGTGATTTTGGCGAGTTTGTGTTATATTATATTAGGTATTCAGCTATGACGTCATAATTTTCAGTGATCAAAATGCCTCCTTTTTTACCAGTTTTTGTTAAATTGAAAAAAAAAAAGAAATTTGATTACTTGAAAATGTTACTTAAATTATTTTATTTTGACATCAGTGCCCTAAGCACGACTTGTCGAATCCTGCGTTGGTTATCGTATCGAGATCGAGAAATCTCATACTAAATTTTAGTTCCAAATACGATCACGGGCGGGCGCTGTTCCAAACGTCATACAAACTCGTTAAAGTTTACTATTCGATTTTACGTGACGCAGGATTCGACAAGTCGTGCTTAGGGCACAGTCATCACCAGTGGAAACTATACAAAATTATCATTAGCTCATCAAGGAATCGATTTTTGAATCTCACATGCAGCTAATTTGCGTTTCTGTCGTAGACAAGCGGAAGCGAGTCAACATAGTGGATTGAGGTTAGCTGTCACTGCCAGTGGCCAAAAAGTCACTCGGTGATCTCGTTTGCGAGTGGGTGGGGGCATTAGTATTTGATATCATGACCATGAGAATTTTAGTCACCGGTGAGATTCAAAAATACCAACTTTTTAGAAATCACTGATTTTAGTCACCGAATGAGATTAAAAAATCGATCCTCTGACCCATCACCTAGTTGTTGATTGATTGAAGGACGAAGTATACATATTTTTGTTAAAAACTGATAGCAGTAGTACTTTTTCTTTATTTTCTGATGCTGTTATCGAGCGCGTAGTGTAAATAGTGAATAGTGTAGCCGAAGGCCAAAAAATACGTCTCTAACGTGTTTGCGTTAAAGTGTCAAATATTATGAGAATTATTGTTTGTTGTCGATACGTTGCCAATTTGCCCTTAGTAATGCAGACGTAAACGCGAACGCGATCGAGACGTTTTTTTGGTCTTTTAGGTTAGAATTTGTATAGAATTGACAGATACTCGAGTTATTGTAACTTGTCAATAGAGGGCAGTACTCAACGACAGTTCATGTTGAGAAATTGTTTGTCTACCACCTACTCGATCGAATAACGAATAACACGGGTATTTTTCTTTGGTATTTTCAGAGAAATCGGCAGCGAGTCGCCATATTTATTGTAACTTGAGGTGCTGTACGGACCGGACTGTAGGGACCCGCACTTTTTGGGGTTCAAAATAAAACGCGATGCTTTTGGCTTCTGACCGGATCCGTAGAAGAGGTTGTTTCCTGAGAGATGGCTGGCTGACGACTGTGAGAAGACTCCGAGACGACTGACTACCCGGCGCCGCGCGGGCTCTATTTATACTGCTCGGGCGAGCGCGGGGGCCCGGGGCGCCGGTTTCGTCTGTCTCTCTCACACTCGGGCGAGCGCTGCACTGTTTTCTCTTTCTATCTATTTACATTGTATGCTTAAGTCTATTAATCAACATTTATACCTATACATTAGTTAACAATATTTACCTATCTACTATAATTGTGTTTAAGCCTATTTTACTATACCTATCTATTATAATATAATATTAACCTATAACTATAAACTAACTGGACTGCGCTGTCCCGCACAGGTTCAGAGACGGTTCGTTCGAATGTACTTTTGCATGCTTCCATAAAATAATAAGTCTAATCCTGTGGTTGCGTGTTCTTCCTATGTCTTTGGGTTGTGTATAAACAGAAACCGAAATACCGGTAAATATGCCGCTACAATAATATACCGGTAAAATGTTGAGGTAAGTAACGGTATTTTGTGTGATGTTGATGTAGAGTCGTTATCTTTACCAAGGTACCTATCGGTATTTATTTAGGTATCGTTATCGGTAGCGGTACTTTTTCTGGTTACGTTATTAGTACCTGTGTCTAACTCAGTTTAACACGCAAATGTGTGTACCCTCCAAATGGCCTACAATGACAAATACTCGTTTCATAAGGACAGAGTCAGCCAGTCAGTCAGCCAAACTACTAAGCGCCCATAGCATAACAGAAGATGTGTACCAGCCCCCTATTTCACCAACTTTACAAATATCAGTTGTCAATGACAATTCGGTGTCAGTTGCTGACTTGAAGAGCTTTTGTTTTAGCGCACTTCATATTGTCAAGTTCGAATTGTCATATAAAGCTGACGATTGTAAAGTTGGTGAAATAGGGGCGCCTTGGATAATGTAGAGAAGGTGCGCAACGTTGTAAAAGTACCAGGAGCACATAACGTGGCCAGAGGTTTACCTGAAGTAGGGATCCGGCATGGGATGGTACATTGGCGGCGGCGGCGGCGGCGCGTACTCATGGTACTGGAGGTGCGGGGGGTGCGGGGGGTGCGGCGAGAGGTGGTGGTACTCCCGGTACTCGCCCTCGCCGCCGAGCGAGCCCAGCGCCACAGGCATGTAGGCCACTTTGTCACCGCGCCATCTATCGGCCGGAGCGCGCTAACTTTTGACGTATGGTATTTGTATTTGCACGTTGGTAGTACACTGGTTCTAGTAGTGTTAGTGATGTGGACGTTTTTTGAGCACCGGTTTTTTGGTTGACGGGTTTTCGTGATGATTTAGAATTAGAATCTTTTAGATGTAATAAATAACGTTGTAAATAAAACTCTTTTTTTTGTATAAATAAATAAACACTAGCTTTGGGCACTTTGGTTTGTTGTTATTCACTGTTCACATAGTTCAACTTTTCACACAGCACTTCAAACTGATCATGACACGCGCGACTTTTCAAGTAATAATATCTGTTAACAGGTGAAGTGAGTACAAGGCAACGACCACGAACGCGTACTGGCAACTGATAAAAAGCATTTCGAATTTTTCGCGCCGGGAAGTGTCATTGTAGCGTGAAAAACGTCACAAGTTCCTTATGTACTTGGCCGTGACACACGATTGTGATACGTAATCCGACGGAATAGAGGCGATAAGCTCGTAGATGCTAGTCGCGAGTGGACGCGAGCTGGCAACGCCGCTCGTCAGCTGGCCGCGCTAGAACGAGGAGCGTTCGGAAAGGTCAACATCGGTTACTATTTTTTTTATTATTACAACGGGCTATTTCTATTAACGTGTTTGTTTTTTATTGCCGTCTATGTAGGGGTACGCTTTGGAAATTTTGGTTACTTTCCAGTAAAATGTTTGCAGTAAAAAATACTTGTTCCGAATGCAAATAAGAGAAATTCGTAATAAAACCGCAACTTCAAGTACTAATTTGAGATGGGAAGAACCAAAAACTAGACATCGCGTAAAAAAATGTTAATTGAGCTATTATCGTGTGTCGCTCGTAAACTAATTATCGCATATGCATAAATGTATTATTCAAAAAATATTAAAAAGGCTATTGTTTTCACCGCGGCGAGGCCTCCGAACGCACGCGTCGTTGCCGCTCCGAGCGTTCGCGCCATACTTTTTACTGTTTCTTAGCACATAGAACGCTCATTACGCTGGCACGCACACACCGGCAACGACGCTGATATTGTTATATCCGTTGTACATACGTTCTACATAGTGCAAGATGTACATACATTCCGCGAGCTACAACCGTAGATTATGTAGGTAAGCTACGCCGCGCGGTATACAAATCAAACAACGTCTATAAATAACAGACGAGACGTGTCCGTGAAAATTTCTTGCTTCAATTTGCTACGATATTTAGCTAACTGACAATTAATTATGCAGTTCGGATGTACACGTAGACATGACACTTGGAACGCAGCGGACGTCACGGTGACGTGCGTAGGTACGCTGTGCGCGAAACGGGGATCGGATTTGAAAAAGGAATTTAAAGAGCGCGCTTAATTATTGTATTGTCTGTGGCCAATTACCCGTGACAGGCGAGGAGGCCATCTGGACGCCTCGGGAGTAGCACAGACATCAATCTCTAAACAATTAATGACTTAAAAAACCGATAACTTTGCGGAACTTTCATAATTTATGATTAGAAATAAACCGGTGAATTGCGAACAAATAAAAAAATACACGTGAAACAAAAAGGCGATAAGCAAAAACTTATTCAAATAAGACAAATTGACATCAAGCCAGACGGCCCTGAGTGACGCGCTCACAACACAAGTAAAAAAGTTCGCAGCCTCGTACCACTATTGTTATTACTAACTGAGGAACATCCCACAGCCGGGCTCTCTGTTATCACCTGATACAATGATAACGCGCCGCGCTAAACACAACGATTTAAAACGGAAACTTAATGATAAGCACGCTAGATAAATTAGACAATACACTGTCGCGCAAAAAATATTGAGCAAGACGCGGATGCGAGCGCGGCGTCCGTCAGCGCGAATGTGTGTCAGCGGTGTCAATGACTCCAGCAGCAGTAAACAGGCGCACGTGCGTGAGGAGGCTCCAGGCCTGGCGCAGACTGAGCGCCAGCCGCCAAGCACAGCTACACCTGACCTGAAACGCTGTGTACATAGCGGCTGCACCGCGCGCCCGCCACCCAACCGATTGCGCGTAAAAATATCGCCTATCGTTAATACGGCCGGCAAATCGATACTAGAAAAAGTTAAAACCTATCGATAGAACAGTTCCGAGTTCGGTTCGGATCGACCAATTTCAAAATGCAGTGTAAATAGTTTTAAAAGAGAACGCTGGTACCGGCGCGACGGCGTACACTGCGCCTATGTAATTCAATACATAGGAGAAGTGTGCCGCGCTGTGACGGACAAGTGACGAACTGTCAAGCGCTCGGCGCGCCTCGGGGCCGCTCGGGCGCGCTCGCCGCGGCAAGTTCGGATATGTTACACGATTAGATTATGTCAGCGTGATTAATAGTAAAAACCGGTTGTTGTCGCAGGTCAATCACTTCGGATTGCCCACAATAGGCGAATATCTGGTTTGACGGCGGCAAAGTGTATTTTTGACGGCAATTAACTACTAAGTTTAGAAATGATAAATCTAGTAAGCTTCGCGTAATGAGACAACTTCTGCTATTTCAAAACGTGTTCAATCTCTTATTTTTAAATAATACATTTTAAAATTGTATAAGTTTGTGACTTCAATCGTTTAGTATTTTATTCAGGGAAGCTCATAGCGTGAAAGATGCCAGACATTCTATTAAATCAGTTATCTCTCATATCAGACAGAAGAAAAGTTAGCAACAATGCTGCCACTTAGAAACGCTTTTGTCTTCGCACCAGAACCAACCTTGGATTGAGGCGTCAATGAATACATTCAACATTAAAATATATTCCCTGCTACATACATACTTAACTTCTGAGAACATAGTAACGTCATCCGACTGCGTCTGTGTGCAAGCATCGAACGCCCGCGTGATGATTTACCATACAGTTTCCTCCATCACTTTCATGAGATTTGAGAATATAAATAATGAAAACACTTTGTAATTTGTCAAGCAATATGTACCCATCGTGTATGCGCGATGTTCCTAAGCCATTGTTAGAGAGAAAGTAAGTGAAAGGAAACCGACCGTTTGACGCTTCGACGGCCGCGAGACACGGACTATTTATTTATAACGTCGTGGCATTTGGAGGCAGAAGGCACCTGTCTCCATGGATTAGGAAAAAAACACAGCTCTAGTTTTACAGTATTTTTGGAGCGCCTAAACACCTGCAAAGTCTGAAGGCCACTCAAGGACGAAATGGTGGCGTCGTCTAGTAATAACTTAATGGTGGCGCTTCATTCGACAAATATTCATGTCACCTCTCTTTCGTTTATCACCCGAAGGACAGGGATGGAATTTGGCAAATACAGCCTAGTGAATTACCAGCTTAGGGTGCTAAAATGCTGGTAACAAAAACGCATGCTTTTACTTTAAAAACGAGTGTTATTGATTGAGAAGCCGTTATGACGTTGACGGATTTTAAAAGAACGCTGCGCTAACACTAACATATCTCGGTATATGTATGTGGAAGCCATATATAAAAAGTTGAAATAACGTGGAAAAATAAAACCACTTATTTATTTTAAAAACTAAATTCAATTCAGTAATATCGTTTTATAAAAATTTTGGCATCAAAAAACCGGTGTTGAAAATGGCATTGCACATCACTATTAAATGATGCCCAAAAAAAGGACAACGGGTACATTTAAATTTTGTACAATATTTCAAAAGTATTCCTAGTTCCTGTTCTTGTTGAATATACATCTGGATATGCACGGTTGGGTAGGTACGGTTTCCTACCTAGTTGGTTAAATAAGCAACTTTAATCGATGGTCAAAATGCCTCTTTTTGTAGTTTTTCTGAAATTACTTACATATCATCTAAATTAGAGCACCTGCCTAATGAGCGGCGCCTTAATATATTAACCGACTTCAAAAAAGGAGGAGGTTCTACGATTGATTCTAAATGATTTTAGTTTTACATGAGGCAGCTACCGTATTAAATGTTCTTAAATAAAAACTTTCTACAATAATACCAACACGAGCGTTCCGATGCCAGGACTCAAAAATCGAACTTCTATTTTCAAATATTCAAATAAGAAATCATCTCATCGGGAGGGAGCGAGAGGTCGTTAATTCAATTCATTAGTGGAAAAAGGACGTCGCTACCGGCGTGTGAGTGGGACGGCGCTATGCAGATGCAGTTTGCGTGAATGAGTGGGAGATACCGGCGTGCGAGGGGGACGGAGAGTGATGTTGGCCGTTAGTGGGACAAGGACGGCGAGTGTTGACGTAGTAGTAGATGAGATAAGGGGCTATCAGTTTGAGGAGCGTTTGAACGAGTTTAGTACTGGAATTGGATTTCGGTAATCCTAATGTTAATTTTAAGGCAATTTATATAATTATATTATTGTTTAATTCATGAAATGTGCGAGTTGTATAGCGGAAATTCAAAATAAAAATCCAGAGTTATTAGGGGTTACTTGCACTTGCTTGTGCCCATGTAATTTTTATAACTTTTTTCATTTGGCAGTTATCGAGGCAAAATATAAGCTTGCGGGGAATATGTATTCTTAGGTCCATCCATACTATTCAGGTTGAAGTAACTGAATCACGTGCCCCCGTAGAACCTTTTCGGAATCAATGAAACAATGATTTATTTTGCAGACGCATGGTATGTCAATGTGACATTTGCAGCAAAAGGGGTCCACGGTGATAGTTATGTAAGCGAATCAATTTCTTCAACTGTTCATTTTAAGATGCGTTCATGCAAAAAGATAAAGAGTTTCAATCAGAAGAGAACTACTGTTACACATTTTGACGTTTCAGTTAAGATTTGAAGAGTAGGCTTTACATTTTCTTCTAAAAGTTTTTGTACGAAACTGAATTAAAATTTGTAATAAAAATGAAACAAAAAACCGACCCAGTGCGAGTCGGACTCGCTCACCGAGGGTTCCATACCTAACGCGTTTTTTTCCTTAACTTGTGTTGTGTTTGTGAGACCCTACTTCACCCTAAATTTCATGATTCTTAGTCAATGAGGAGTACCCTATAGGTTTTGAATTACTTTGTATTGACGGAGACGGACAAGGAAGTGATCCTATTTCCGTTCCGTTTTTTCCTTTTAAAGTACGGAACCCTAAAAACAGTTTTTAAGAAACGTACGTACTACTTACCGTACTGTAAAATAAATTTAATAATAACCATTTGACAGTAAAACACTAAATATCTAACACCCACTGTCTGTTTCAAGTGCACTTTCTTACAACCCGTTCCATTAACTCGCCTACAATCCCAGTCTGAACGAAGCACACCCACACAGCGGCAGAGAGTTGACTCACGCACACAGGCACAATTTATTATTATTACGGCCGCGGGATAGAGGGCGAATGTTGTAGCTGAGAAATTTACAGGTCATTATTTAATTAAAAATTTGCATTAATAGCATAATAGAGTTGAAAATTCTGTTCCTTACTACTGTGTAGTAATTACATTGTGCCATGTTCATGTTGCTATACGGGTTTAATTGATTTGAATTGTAGACTTATTTCATCGGTATAGAAAACTTCAAGGCTAGCTAGAGTGAATAGGCTGTTATTAGATCAGAGACTTACACCTTTGACATCGTCTGCACTTTCCATCACGTGGGAAAGGGACAGGGGCCAATCACTGGTCAGTTTTTTAAAGTTGTGTGATTCTTAGCCATCTAAAGCCACTGTTGACCACCGGATGGCCTAGTGGTTAGCGACCCTGACTATGAAGCTTGAGGTCCCGGGTTCGAATCCCGGTCGGGGCAGATGTTTGTATGATGAATACGAATGTTTGTTCTCGGGTCTTGCATGTTTAATGTGTATATAAGTATGTATTTATCTATATAAGTATGTTTATCCGTTGTCTAGTACCCATAGTACAGGCTTTGCCTAGTTTGGGACTAGGTCAATTGGTGTCAATTTGTCCCATGATATTTATTATTCATTATTATTTATTGTTAGACACATTATGATGATTACTGCACGAACGTGGACATTGCTTAACTCTGTTTATTTGTAAAATAGAAGATAATATCTTACAGTATTTCACAGCAAGACATTGGAGAGAGGTTAGCTTAGGGCTGCCACTGCTTGAAGATAATCACGGAGCGGAATAGTTCATAGCAGAAATCAAACGTCACAAGGGATTGAACATAAGTTGTATCGACTATTCCAGTTATCGATGTTATCGACTTTTCACATTATTCTGTAACACTTACATTTTGTGCAATAAAGAATAAAAAAATATATATTTTTTGCCGAAAATTTACAAAAGCTTCCAACTTTTCCAAGTAGGTTTTTCCTTTTCGTTCCGATAAGTTACATTCATTTTGTTTCATTGCCATTTATATCCATATTAATCTAGTAATAGCTACTTCAAATCTGCTCTTGGTCATTTGCATGTCATGTCATTTGTGTTAAATTTGAACTAAATAAAATAAACGATAGCTGGAAAAGTCGATAAAATACAATGTTCTCCCCCTGTTGACTTTTCATTTTTGCTTTTTTTATAATTTTTTTTATTGAAAACATTCATAGAATGAAATTCAACATACAATGACAATGCAAAGAAAAATCCGTTAAGCAGCTGGACTTGAACCAGCAACCTCGGTAATCCGTACCACGCTCCACCAATTAAGCTATACTTAACGTTGGTGTACCTAACGAATTTTTCAATGCCTTGTGTCATATTTTTATTTGGAAGATCTCTCCTCAGCGCCATCTATGAGTAGCTTAATCAAGCGGCTCACCCACTACGGAACTTCTACAGTTACGCATTAGTGGCAAGAGATGGAGCTATTTTCTGAATCAATGAAAATAATCGATTTATTGATTAACGTTAAGTATAGCTTAATTGGTGGAGCGTGGTACGGATTACCGAGGTTGCTGGTTCAAGTCCAGCTGCTTAACGGATTTTTCTTTGCATTGTCATTGTATGTTGAATTTCATTCTATGAATGTTTCATAAAAAATAAAACAAAAATAATCAATAAATCGATTATTTTCATTTTAGTATTCTGTAAAAATTAAAAAAACTCAGCTGCCACCTTCTGACGCGGCGCCAGCATTTTGAACTCACCCACACAGCCGCGCAATGTTTACGTGACGTGTACGAAGACAATAAAACTGCGCGCGTGTGCGTGCCTATACTGTTTATAGTTAGACGCAGTAGTTATGATCTTTTGGACAGGTACACATTTTTATGTAAGTACTGTTTTTTTTAGTAACATTAAAAAATACATATTAATGATAGATAAGTTAAGGTGTTATTTAGATGTTTAGTAGACAGGGTGGTACTAACCAATCCCATAACAAGGGTGTTACTCTCTAAAGGGACAGTGTCGAAATGTCAAATTTTCGATACTAATTGACACTATTGACAGCTAATTTGACACATCGACGTTGTGACAGTCGTGAATAACGTTAAAGAATACCTACGTGGCTCAAATGTGTGCTGAATAAAGATCTCAGTATTTGGCTTGGTTTTTGAAGCTGTCCTGAATTGTAGTGGCATAAACAGTACACCCAGATACCTCAAGTATAGTTCGACTTGTTTCGGACTTGGTAGTCCTTACTCTGGGAGCGCACGCCTCGACAGCAGCGAATAAACAAACACGAGTGTTTGTCTCCCACAAAGATGTCAGGCTGTGCTCGACTTGCATATGTGGGTGATCTGCTTAATTTTACAGGGATTCAAATTCACGGTGGTTTCATGTTAAAATTAAAACTCGCATAAATTTATTTAAAAATTAACAAAATCGTAATCAAGTATAATTTTCTGTCTTTTAAGCATTTCTGTTATCTAGGACCGCACACCATATAGGCACCAGCGACACCAGATGGATTATTATCCTCAATTATTCTCAACCGATTGAGATGAAATTTGGCATATTTAACCAAGACCCGGACGCTTGTCCCGGTTACTTGCCCAGTGACAATTTTTTTTTAATACGACGAGGAAGGCAAACGAGCAAGTGGGTCACCTGATGGTAAGTGATCACCACTGCCTATAGACACCCGCAACCCCGGAGGGTTTGCAGACACGTTGCCAACCTAGAGAGCTAAGATGAAATGCCTCTTGTGCCCGTAATTACACCCGCTGTCTTGCTCATTGACAATGACAATACAATACTCTGGTAGTGCAATTCTGGTGGTGCGGCCAGGATCGTCTCCTCAGAAGGGGACTCTTCAACGGTTGATGGAACCGGCTTAGCTTGATATTTGGTATCGATAATATATAAGTCAGATAATAGTCGACAAACGAAGTATTAAAATACATAATTGAATTGTTATTGATCGTTTTCAGAGTGCTCTCGTACCGATTTTAAAACATTTTAATTTCAAAGTTCAATATCTCAATAAAGGCTGAACAGATTTTGATGAAACGTACTTAAGAAATATCTCGATCCATTCGTTCGGGAGCTACGATGCCACAGACATACATACAAATACACAGACACACAGATAAACGCGTGAAACTTATGAAACCCCTATTTTTGGTTCGGGGTTAAAAAATTTAAGTTCATCATTTATCATGCAACGCTTTTTTGTATTCAAAACAAAGCATTTAGCAACTTGGCGAGTTCGAGTTACGGGAACCGCTCACGTGTCCCAAACACGCCGCGATTTACGTCACGTTTTGACAGTTGCTAAATTACAGAGAAACAAGTAAGGGCTTTGATTCAAACAATTACGACGATGATGTGTTTTTTTAGGATAGGGAAGTTAACCGAGCATGCCCGGAGGGATCGCAGATGCGTCGCCAACCTAGACAGGCTAAGATGAAATTATTGTTGTGATTGATTATCTGTAGCAATTTTCTACAGGCAAGTAGAGGTATTTCTTTAAAGGATTTTGATCTTAATGGTTAGTCAAAAATCCTCTAAGATCGCTAGTGTCGACTGAGGTCTATCTGTCATTCTCCACCAATGAGTGAAAAGCAACTGGCCAATGATTGGTGGAAATTAACAGATAGACCTCACTCGACACTAGCTATCCTAGCGGATTTGTGACTCGCAATAGCCCTCATTAAAGGGTAATGTTTTGTAGGCATTAAGTACATACTATAAACAGAATACCTCACTTTTTTATAAGTTATAGGTTCCATAATTTGCATTAATCAGGCATTTTTTATTCAAAGTACAATTTTAGCAAATACTTTTCAAACTTAATTGCCAATTTGAAGTTATTCAGGACGTGGGGGGGGGGGGGGGGGGGGGGATATCGCGGTCCCGCTCAAGCATTCCCGTTAGTCTTTGTACGTCTCGCTTTCCCTACAAGCGACTAACTTCACTCCAGGCGCATTTAAATTTGAAACGTACTTCATTATTGGCCCTGCACATGGGACATATATTGTGTTTACCTATGTTTTATCGTTTATTTAGTGATCTAGATAAAACACCGTGTTTCAAAAGACATGTCAAGTAAGTGATCTTATGGGCTAGGTACATTAAATTAAAAGCCTAAAAACATTTCATAAAACTTCGGAATAGAAAGTTCCAACCTTTTCCTGTCAAATATCAAATTACTTTAAGCACAGTATCTAGCATGACCACACACACAAACGTATTAAGTAGCGCACGTACGTTTGACAATTACCTGTCGATGTGTGCGAGTTGACTGGAGAACTGACTTTTGTTCATAATAACAACTTTTTTTCGACTCCGTTTAGTAACAATGCTTTAAGTTTATCTCAAGGATAAGACATTATTTTTATAAAGATTGGTTTAACTTGATACATATGCAGAAGCAAATATTTTTTTACGAACGCCGAACGTGATGGTCAAAATGCATAAATTGAAAATAGCGCCATCTGTGACCGCGCTGTGGCAACTTGATGTCAACAAAAAAGTTACCACCGTTTGGGGTTGCGATTGCAGATTTTATTCTCTCCCCATTAATAAATGCCCCCTCCCGCTCGCACTCGCGTGGAGGAGTATGGACCTCTCAGGTTTCATGCAAATGAAAAATCAATGGGTTCTAGTATCTCGCCGAGTGACAACTTGAGGTATTATTATTAAAATGTTTTTAAATTCGGCCAGTTGGGGTTTGATGCAAGTGTTTCTTTAATCGGGGCTTAGCGCTTAAATTGATTCGTATTTTTATGTTACGAGTATTTTTTATCAACTTTCACTACCTATAATGCATATCAGTTTTTTAAAGTAAAGAATGCATTTTCTCTTTTTTCTTTGGAAAATGTGACCATTTATTACTGTGAGCGAAAACGCAGCGGGGGTCGCATTTTCCGAGCTCCTCAAACACCTGCTTAGTTACTTTGACAGTTTTTACTTAGGAAAAAAACTAAGTATTACTTAATAAAGTCAAAGTTAACTCTCATTTATGCCTTTAGACTAGCGAAAAAAAAACATTATTTACGGTTAAAGTAAATCTTTCATTTATTTTAAAATTATTTTTACCACTTTCATTTTAAGTGACACAAAATTTCTGCTTCGCAAGCACTGTCAGCAAAATAAGTGCGATGCCATTCGGCCAGCGCTGCATTTTTCAAATCGTGGCGTAGGTGAAGCGCGTTGAAGCAGTTTTGATGCTTTTAAAATATTGTAATCAAAATTAAAAACACAGTCGCTAGTTAAATCTAATTACTCACATTATAGCCAGTTTAATCAGCAGTAAAGGATAACGTCATCGTAATTATATTTTTAATTTATCCTAAATCCTAAATTATGTTTAAAAGTGTTTATTATTGCTGTTATGTAATAAAAGCTACACGACGAGAAAAGATTCCCTTAGATCGTTATATTAGTTTATTACCACTTTTTCTCTGGGTGTCGTAAAATTCTATGTAAAATTTTTCTCTCAAAAATCTACTTTTTTTTACGAGAAGTTAAATAAAAGCTTGTAAAAATACTGTTTAAATAAGGGTAGGTAAGTAATTAAAATTGAATAGAATAGGTCGTAAACGCGTTTACTATTAGAGTTTTATGGTTCGATGTTAATTTTCAATCTTGTTTTGTATTCATTGACCAATAAACAAAGAGTGTAATGAAATCAAATAGTCGTACTTTTGAATGTTGCCATGATAAATTAAAATGACTGAAATTATAGGTCACCAGGAATTATTTATTGATTTTTATGCGGTTTTGTGGAGTTTGAAGTTCATGATCTCACTAACTTCCACAGGTCCAATTGATTTGAAATTTGGTCCAAGTAGTGGCTTTTTAGTGTTGTCAAATTTATGCATACGCCATGGCACAAAATTGAGATGACTAAGACGTAAAATTTACTTTTTAATATTGACAGATTTATGCATACCTACGCTATGACACAAAATTAGGATGATGACTAAAATGTAATATAAAAACTATAACTTGGCATTTTTTGCAAGAAAGAGAAGAAAACGGAGAAAATTTAAACTAAAATTTCTCGTACAAATTTGTTGCCAGCATATTTAAGCAGTTTACGTCAAAAACGTGACAGTTACGAAGAAAGTGGCGCCATACAATGACAATGCAAAGAAAAATTCGTTAAGCAGCTGGACCTGAACCAGCAACCTCGGTAATCCGTACCAACACGTCGTGGTACGGATTACCGAGGTTGCTGGTTCAAGTCCAGCTGCTTAACGAATTTTTCTTTGCATTGTCATTGTATGTTGAATTTCATTCTATGAATGTTTCATAAAAATAAAAACAAAAATAATCAATAAATCGATTATTTTCATTGAAAGTGGCGCCCTCAATTATTTCTTGAATTTTTGCCAAGCTACAGGCATCATCCATCATCCCCATACGAAGGCAGAGCTTGAGTCCTATTGACGGAACGCCTTGAGAATGACCCAGAACTTTACTATAAACACGGGTCAAAGTCGGTCAAACACATAAATCTCCTGGGCTCCGCAGTTGGTTACGTCTATCATCGTTGGAAGGTTACCAGGAGCGCATAGCGGCAAGAGGGTGGCTAGTGATGTCGAAAGTTTCGATAGCTCGCGATGGATGGAACGGATGGAAGCCTACCGAGAATAGTACGTTGCCAATACGTGCCGCTAGAAGCGTTGCCGGTTTTCCCACAGCACCATAAGAATAAATAATAACATAGTAGAACGGAAACTCCCGCTCCGGACGGGCTCAAGGTCACGATATTAGAGTATTCGTTAAACAGACTACTCAGTCAGGCTGTCACGGCCGGCGTCGCTGCATGCGCGTTGGCTGTTTATAATTTGGTTGTATTAGTTTTACGTGAGCCTGTATGTATTTTATTTTATATTTGTAGGTAAGTAATACTTACTTAAATCACCTCAAATGGTTTCATTTGGTATGGCACTACTACGTTATTATTTATTCTTATGTGAGAGCTATAGTTTTTGTGCTCACCAGTTGGCGCCACTGTCACTTGAGGTTCTGAAGTATGGTTGTGAATGTGAATGTTTGTTATTATGGGCGTGAAAATAAAGTTTACAATTAAATCATGTTTAATACCGTAGAACTGTACCGTAAAAATATCGACCATGTTACAGTGTTGCACAATCCCGTTTTGTTCGGAAAAAAATGAGGACGAAAATTTCCGAAAGATAAAATTGTCTCAAAGCAGTGGCATTCATTGACCCGCAACTCGTATTGACCATAACTAATTTTTAGTACTGCAAAATACTATTTGACATTTCTATAACCCTCGCGCTACACTAGCTCCTCTAGCGGCGAATTCCTTCGCGATAGCCCTCATTAAGACTTTAACGAATCTTTAACGTCTTTGAAGCTCGTGCAACTCTTGTAAAAAATTCACATTGCAACAAATTTTTGACACGGAAACATCTCATTGCGTTCGCGTTTTACGTCGCAATACCACTATGGGCCAATTAGGAGCGCCTCTGGCGGCATGTATTGGCAACGTACTATTCTTATTGTATATGACACGATCGAAATTTACACTAAGGGCACAGCCCTTAGTGTAATCAAAAAGCACAAAATACGTCTCGATCGCGTTCGCGTTTAACAATTCTCATACTATTTGACACTTTAATGCACGATTGAGAAGTATTTTGTGCTTTTTGATTACACTAAGGGCACAGAGTCTCTAGTGTAATTTTTGACATAAGAAAAGGTTTCGATCGTGTTCACGTTTACGTCTCAATTACTATGGGTAAATCGGCAGCACCTCTAGCGACTGGTATTGGCAACATACTATTCTCATAGTATGTGACACTTTAACGCGAACGCGATCAAAACGTTGTTGTGACGTGAAAACACTAAGGGCTTTCAACATACAATGAATGTTTCATAAAAATAAAAATCAAAAATAATCAATAAATCGATTATTTTCATTGACTAAGGGCTTTGACTGAGTATCGACAATGTATTTGTCAAACATCACTAGGGGTGGCCCAGCCACGTGCGCGCCCCCTCGGTTAAGCTATAAATATAGCTACATATAGGTAGGTTAACCGCAATTATTTGATTTGTGGCAAGTTTAATCGTGGTACCTAGTTATCAAAGGTTTTTGTGACCACACTTCGTGACAGCGGAAACGTGGAGATTGATACTATTAATCAGTTCGAATCATTGGTTAAGTTTTTATGATTTCACTAAATTAAAGTAAAAGAACTTACCCTTGTAAGAAAAATCACTAAAGAAGTTTGGATTACATTTACATTACGGTCCTCGATCGATTACTAATAAAATGTTACCTGTACCGGCCGGTAATGTAACGTAAATTGCACCTGCGTCGAAAAACTTCAGTGGATAATGTTACCGTATAATTAATTAGACTAATTTTTTAATAGCTTTATTTACATAATAAAAGCAATTTACAATGACATTAAATCTAAGCTTAAACTAAATAAACTACAACTTAAAACTAAATTAAATCTAAATAAGGCCCCCGTGGCATAGTGCCCAAAAGACTAATTAGTTGCTATATTTAAATCTAAGCGCTACTTAAACGCTAGCATATGCTAGACATGTCTACTGTCAAGACGCCTGATTGTCTGTGTCCAGAATGTTTAATAGTCTGTCCATTCAAATTAGCTCATGGCATTAATAAGATAGAATATTGTCGATTTATACATAAATAAAATACTAGAAAGTAAAACTTAAGTACTTATTTTTCGGGCCTCTAGTGTAATCGCCGGCAAAAAAATACGCTTCGAACACGTTTGCGTTAAAGTGTCAAATAGTATGAGAATTGTTTGTTGTCAATACGTGCCACTAGTAGCGCTGCAAATTTACATGTTTTTTTTTGCCGTTGATTATCTTTTATTACTTACTTATTTATTACACTAGACGCTCAGACAGACGGGAGCAGCTTTTAGCTAATCTTTGCATTATATATTTTCTGCCACTTGTTCGAGAGGGACGAGGTACACACGTACAGCATACATCTACACTCATGTCAAAAAAAAGTTTCTACTAACTCATACCAAACCAAAACTCTCGCGCAAAGCTAAAAACACACAATCAAACAGACCCTGTGAAAAATACACGGGGTTAGTGTGAAATTTTTGGCAGAGTCATCATCAGTCTATTTACGTCCCACTGCTGGGCCTCCTGTGACAATGAGAGGGCTTGGGCTCAGTTCCCACGCGGGCCCAGTGCGAATTGGGAACTTCACACACCCGATTGAATTTCTTCGTAGGAATGTGCAGGTTTTCTGAGGATGTTTTCCTTCACCGAAAAACTCACGGTAAATTAAAAATGTAAAACGCAAAACAAACTCAGAGGTGCGAGCCGGGGCTCGAATCCACGACCGACCCTCTGCTTGAACGGTTATAGGTCAAATGACTAGGCTACCACGGCTTATTTTGTTGAAAAGTAAAAAAAAAATGTGTACGCAAACACCTTTTTAATAATCTATCCAACAAACAAACACCGTGTAGCAAAAAGTCTGCAAATTAATTTAAATTTTCGTTACATAAAAAAAAAAAGTAAATTTTTACCTGTCACGTAAGTATCAAGAGTAATTCAATGCAGTATGTACTCAAGGCCAATAATAATAGGCCATTCGAAAAAAAACATTCGAAATTCGAGTCAAAAACATTACTAAGAAGTATGGCAGTTAGCCTAGATTTCCAAACCCCACCAACGCAACGCTGACACGATTTTTTTTAAAAAAGGTCAAAATTCCATTTTGAATTTGGAATCATTTTGATCGGGGAGCACGGCAGACGACACTCGAGCAACCGTCTCACTCCATATAGTCTTTACTTATGTACACCGCGACCAGTTCTAGTTGAGCTCTGTGACGTGAGCAAGTGCCCCTTTATTGCTGGCTGGTGGTACTAGCGCGGGCGGGTGTGGAGGTCAAGTTAAGCTGGGCGCAGCGGTACCAGGGATACATAGCGTAGTATAGGTAGACATAGAGAGGTTGTACTCGGGGTGGGCGAGTACTGTCGAGGAGTGAAGGCATTGGGTTTGTTTTGTTAGATTTTTCATCAGGATTTTTGAGGATTTCAGTTAATGGTGCAATTAAGTACTTGTATACTCAGTATAATTTAAGATTAGAAATTTAACGGTCAAATTCGCAAACGTTTTTAAGTAAAAATAAGACACTATTTAAAATTGTGTTAATTTCTACGAGGAAACAAAAACAGGGCTAATAATTGACGACCGAATAGCCTAATGGCTAGAGACCCTGACTATGAAGCTTGAAGTCCCGGGTATCGAATCCCGGTCGGGGCAGATGTTTGTATGATGAATACGAATATTTGCTCTCGGGTCTTGGATGTTTAATAATGTATATAAGTATGTATTTATCTATATAAGTATGTTTATCCGTTGTCTAGTACCCATAGTACAGGCTTTGCCTAGTTTGGGACTAGGTCAATTGGTGTCAATTTGTCCCATGATATTTATTATTATTTCTTAATTGTTATTTCTATGTTTTTTTCGTGTTGGAATCATAAAATTATCAATACCTACTTAGAAAGAAAGAAAAGTACAGTTTCTTTCTCTGCTTTTTCATAAATTCTAATAATCTTCTACAAAAGGAAAATTTTAAGCCTGGAGCCTGGGGCTCCTAAACCATCCTTATGTACAGCTGAAAAAGCTGAACCTCTGTGGAACTTTTTCGTTGCGAATGTCATAAAGACGTATTGACGTACCGTACACCCGCCAGAGAATTCATCATGAAATTCATTGTGCAAAGGTTCCAAGAGATCGCGATTCAGTTTCTTTGACAATACTTCTATTTTGTATATTTTTTTATTATAAAGGTATCTTACAAATATTAATTATTACAAAAAACAAAATACAGTCGAATTGAGAACCTCCTCCTTTTTTGAAGTCGGTTAAAAAACTATTATAATTTCCCTGCAAAAATAAACAAAGTATCTTTTCTACTGAACATAATAATTTAATTTAATTTGGAATTAAATAAATCATAGCTCTTAGAACTCAAAGATACCAGCATTATTATCATTATCAAGAATGTTTCTTGTCAAAGCGAAAAAGACAGTATACTTCTTGTGACAAATGCCTAGTAAAATTTGGGTTAGAAAATTAGAACTTAAAACAATTTTTAACAGATTTAAAAAAGCGCCTGGTCGACGCTACATCGCTGTTCAATGGGGGAATGCCGCCAGTCTTTTGGGCACCATGCCACGGGGGCCATATTTAGATTTAGGTTAGTTTTAATTGTTTTATTTATTTATAGCTAGTTTTGTAATTTAAATTGTTTTTACCATTTATTATAATAAAGTAACGTTGTATCAGTTAAAACAATTGAAGATGAAAAAAGCTTAAATTTATTTTCCAAATTACATGAACTACAAAATACAACACGACAGACAGATATAAAATAAAATTCCTCATAATCATAATGACAATGCTCTAAATGACAAATATATACTATACAATATTTTAGCTTAAATTTAAAACGTTTAGAAAATGTACGAATGAAAAATTAATTACTAACCCACATTAAAACCACAATTAAAAACAATTATTAATCAATCAACACTTCTTCCCGCGATGGTACCGCGCTTCACAAAATATATACGTACCGTTCACCTACATTTATTTGTGCACTCACACAGACGCGGTTTACAGCACACAGCCAGCCGCGGCGCACACACGCGAACGAGTATTTTATTTTATACGCCGGATAATTTTGCGATTTTTGCCGCGTCTTCGGATCGAGTGGTACTGTGAAGTTTGTTTTGAGGTTATTTTGGTGTGGAAAGGCTAAAAAATTAAATGATTACCTAATTTGTTACTGACATTAATTGCGCGTAAAAATTAAAAAAAAAATCCTTTATTACTGATTTTTATTAGAGATTTATTTTATTATTTAAAATTTAATAGAATTAGCACAGTTTGGAAATAAAAACAAGAAGCTTGTGTTTGAGCAAATGCGTGTTATGAGGAGGCTCGGTATTTTGATATGGTGCGAATACAAGTTCATACGTTGTGTAATTAGTGTGAATGCAAACTCTCAAATGACCCAGTTATCCACACAGCTCCAATAATTGGCATCTCCATATTTAATAAGTACATACTTACCAATAAAGGAGACAGTTATGATGCTATATTAATGCATTAATGAATGAAGGTGGTAAATATTGGGGCACCTTAAGTTAATTATTGGTTAAATATTGATATTTAATCACTCGCCCTGCATTCACAAACACACACTTCTCTTGTATCTGTTAAGCTTGACATCTATGCCCCATTCTGGTAAAAAGAGGTAACTCAAGATCTAAACTTTTTGCTTTTTTCTACGGATGAAAGTAAATTGATTATATGACGTAGCGAATTGATTAAGTAATATTAGAAAGGCAGCAAGGTGTTTGCAAACGTCACATGAAAATAAATTCCCACTAAAAAAATTGGGATCAGAAATAATACTTATTAGGTACTCAGATAAAAAGGGGACGGTTAATTAAAAAAAATAGTAAAAACACAGTCATAGTTAAGAAAAATATTAATCACCGCTGGGCACAGGCCTCTTCTCAGAATGAGAGGGTCTAGGATGTAGTTCCCACGCGGGCCCATTGCCGAATGGAAACTTCACACACCATTAATTTCTTCGCGAGTGAGCATGTTTTCTCATGATGTCATCCTTCATCGAAAAGTTTGTACAATACAATACAATACAATTACGTATTTAATTTCGCGTAATTTGCTGGCCTGAGTTCGAAACCACGACCTAATCATTAAAAGTCACACCACTAGGCTACCGCGATAAGGGGACATAACATAAAATAAATATTAAAAAATACTCAATACTAGCTTATGGGCATAAGCTTTGCCCCCGTGAAATATTTAAAAATGGGCTAGTTCCCTATCCCGTGGGAATTTAGAAAAATCCCTTCTTAGTGCACCTCTAGGATACTCAACGTATACATATGTTTGCCAAATTTCAAGTCTCTAGGTAAAGTGGTTCAGGCTGTGCGTTGTCTGTCAAGCAGGCACTAGTCACGGTACTGTTTTATAGGTATGAAGATTGAAATACTGCTCTTAGGGCAGGTAAAGTGAAACAACTTCACAAAAGGATTTATTCCTGTTTTTATAATCATCTTTAAGCATAAAGTAATGTTTAGTAAAAACCATATTTTTTTACACGACAAGGAAAGGAACGCAAACAAACAAGTGGGTCACCTGATGGTAAGTGATCACCACTGCCCATAGATACTCACAACCCCGGGGAGTTTGCAGATGCGTTTCCAACTTAGAGAATTAAGAAGAAAAGCCTTTTATGCCCGTAATTACACCGGCTGTCTCTCTACACCAGAACACAACAGAGCTTAGCGGCAGGATTAAAGAGTAAGATGGTGGTAGCGATCCGGACAGACCTCGCACAAGGTCTTACAAAACTAAATAAATATCTTCATAAACATCCTCGGTAAAAAATATTAAGTATGATAATATTTAAAGCAAGTCATTCTACTATTCCCAACCTTTACCTCTATCACGAGGTTCTCACCGTCTTATCACGAGCCGCGATAAATAATTAAAAAAAACCGGACAAGTGCGAGTCGGACTCGAGCACGAGGGTTCCGTAGAAAGATTTTAACGCTTTTCCCTAGTGTTTTAAGAAGTCCAGTTTTAGCAGAGCTCCTAAGCAAAGTGTACGCAGTGTGGGGTCAACTTATATTGATCTGCTTATGCAGACAGACATAAAAATTTAAGATTTTGACACTTTTGTGAGTGGTTGTGCTATAAGAGCTACCTTCATACCAAATATCAAGTTTCTAGGACAACTGGAAGTACCCTTTAGGTTTTTTGGATTTCGGCAATTTGTATGGAAAAACCCTTTTTAATGGCTGTATCTTTTGATTGCGTTGACTTAGAAGGTTCAATTTTTCACAGCTTCAAGGGACCGCAGGCTTGAGTATTTGATATTAATTTCAGCATGCTACCTCTACGCGTTCCAGAGAAAAAGGGTCTTGACAGACAGACAGACAGTCAGACGGACAACAAAGTGACCCTATAAGGGTTCCGTTTTTTCCTTTTGAAGTACGGAACCCTAAAACGGAATTCTTATCAAGATAATTCACCAAATTACGAGTATTTCGCCGTAGCACCGTTAATTATAATGCATTAATGAGCTTATCTTTACAATGCGATTTGAACTAATTCTGAACTCTGCCCCCGCACTGATTGTGGAGTCCAGACTCCAGACTCGCTCTAGACCGTTTATATCGCGCGTACATACGACCAACTTCAACAGACCCCTATTTTACCAACGTTAGAAAAACATCCGGGGATTACAATTTCGATATGTACTTATACAGTAGACCCCAAACTAGGCTGAGTCACAGAATAGATGATAGTAAACGGGGGTCAAAAAAAAAAATGCCCAGAGGCCCGAGTACGAATATTCGAATGCTGCGTCACGTAAAAACTAATAGTAAACGTTAGCGAGTTCGTATGACGTTTGGAACAGCGGCCGCCCGTGAGCGTATTTGGAACTCAAATTTAGTATGAGGTTTCTCGATCTCGATACGATAACCGTAACGTTACGCAGCATTCGTAAAGTCGTGCTTGACCCTATGTTATTCACTAATTAACTGTTTAAACATCACCAAAAAAGGTAGAGCTGTTAATTCATGATGTCAGTAGGAGGAAATTCGGGTGTTTCCTCTATGTCAATCATGGTGTAGGGGAATGTACACGACCCGGACCCACCCGGACACGGACCCGGGTTTTCTTTGCATTGTCATTGTATGTTGAATTTCATTCTATGAATGTTTCATAAAAATAAAAACAAAAATAATCAATAAATCGATTATTTTCATTGATTCAGAAAATAGCTCCATCTCTTGCCACTAATGCGTAACTGTAGAAGTTCCGTAGTGGGTGAGCTGCTTGATTAAGCTACTCATAGATGGCGCTGAGGAGAGATCTTCCAAATAAAAATATGACACAAGGCATTGAAAAATTCGTTAGGTACACCAACGTTAAGTATAGCTTAATTGGTGGAGCGTGGTACGGATTACCGAGGTTGCTGGTTCAAGTCCAGCTGCTTAACGAATTTTTCTTTGCATTGTCATTGTATGTTACGACCCGGAGTGTCGAGGATCCGGGTTCGATTCCCGGGGTTGGCATTCACCGGTTTTTTTCTGTGTATTCATGTTTCAGTGAGTTTATAAAAAATATAGTAGAGATTAATCTACATTAACCTAGGTATTTCCTACAATACGAGGGCTGTTTGATAAGTACCCGTTTATGAAAAAAAAATTTTTTTTTTGTTTGTATGCATTTATTTTTCTACGTAGTCACCTTTTAATTCTGTACATTTGTTCCACCTATACTCAAGCTTCAATAAACCATCCAAAAAGTATGATTTTGGAAAGTCATTAAAATAGGCCTCTGTGGCGGCAATGACTTCGTCATTTGGTCCAAATCGCTTGCCACCAAGCCATTTTTTTAGGTTGGGAAACAAAAAGAAATCGCATGGGGCCAAATCTGGAGAATACGGGAGGTGAGACAATAGTTCGTAGTGTAACTGTGCTAATTTAGCCGTCACAACTCTGGACGAATGAGCCGGGACGTTGTCGTGATGAAACAGTACTTTTTTCTTTTTTAAATGGGGTCGTTTGTCCTTCAACACGGCGTCAAATTCATCCAATAAATTGGCATAGTACTGCCCTGTTATTGTTTTTCCCTTTTCTAAATAGTCAATATGAATACCCTGCAAATCCCAAAAAACGGTCGCCATGACCTTTCCAGCCGATGGGACGGTTCTTTGGAGCACGTTCATCCGGTAAAATCCACTGCTTCGACTGCGCTTTCATTTCCGGGGTGTAGTGGTGGACCCACGTTTCGTCCACGGTCACGAAACGACGCAGAAACTCCTTCGGGTTACGTTTGAACACGGCCAAACACTGCTCCGAAGTAGTCAGTCGGTTCCGTTTTTGCTCCTCCGTGAGTAAACGCGGCACCCACCTCGCCGATACTTTCTTCATACCCAATTTTTCTTCTAATATGTGTTGTACCCTCTCGATTGAAACGTTTACAGCATCAACGATTTCTCGAAGTTTAATTCGGCGGTCGGCTAAAACGATATTTTCAATTTTCTTAACCATATCGTCTGTAGTCACCTCAACTGGCCGGCCTGGGCGATCCTCATCAAAGACGGTTGTTCTCCCCCGCTTAAATTCGTTATACCAATATCTGACGGTTGTCATAGAAGGAGTACATTTATGGTAAACCGCTTGCATTCTTACTTTTATTTCATCACATGTTTTTCTTCCAAAAATAAGAATCTAATTACGTAATTACAGACCGATACTGTTCTTTCTCCATTTTAACAATTTTAAGTTCACGCCTTCACTGAATCGTTGTCAAATGAGAAAAAAAAAACAGAAGAATGCCATTTTTTTTTAAATTTTCCCGCCTCTGAAAAATGGCTTAAAAAGGTGGTATACTTATTTGCCGCCAGTGATATTAATATATTTAGAAAACGGGTACTTATCAAACAGCCCTCGTAGCTATGCAAAATGTTACACGCTGGATTCCTATACAAATCGATAAACTCTTTCCTTCTATCACGACATAGTTCTGTGATCCGCGGCTTAGCTCAGAGGGTCGAGCAGGACTTTACGAATGCTGCGTAACGTTACGGTTATCGTATCGAGATCGAGAAACCTCATACTAAATTTTAGTTCCAAATACGCTCACGGGCGGGCGCTGTTCCAAACGTCATAAAAACTCGACAACGTTTACTATTCGATTTTACGTGACGCAGGTTTCAAAAAGTAGTGCTCGACCCACAGAGACTTGCTGCAAGAAAGCTATAATTTGGCATGTAAGTATACATATTAATCACGCCGTCAGCGTAGTAGAATAAAATGTCTTCTTTAGGGTTCCGTTCCTGAAAAGGAAAAAACGGAACCCTTATAGGATCACTTGGTTGTCCGTCTGTCTGTCTGTCTGTCTGTCAAGACCCTTTTTCTCTGGAACGCGTGGAGGTAGCATGCTGAAATTAATATTAAATACTCAAGCCTGCGGTGCCTTAAAGCTGTGAAAAAATCAACCTTCTAAGTTAACGCAATCAAAAGATACAGTAATTAAAAAGGCTGTTTTCATACAAATTGCCGATTTCTAAAAACCTAAAGGTACTTTCAGATGTCCTAGAAACTTGAAATTTGGTATGAAGGTAGCTCTTATAGCACAACCACTCCGAAAAGTCTCAAAATCTTAAATTTTTATGTCTGTCTGTAGATTACACAGACCAATATAAGTTGACCCCACACTGCGTACATTTTGCTCAGGAGCAGGGCTCTGCTTACACTGGACTTCTTAAAACACTGGGGAAAAGCGTTAAAATCTTTCTACGGAAAACCTTGTGCGCGAGTCCGACTCGCACTTGGCCGGTTTTTTTTATTGTAGCTGTAGCTCCCCTACACGTAAAGTGGGAATAACTTTCCTTTCTCGCGTACCCCGTGTCGTAGTGTGTCGTCAGATAGGCCTTTCTAAGATGCTGGGGGTGTGCGAAAACCATGGGGTTTCCGTCCGAGCCAATCTGGATGATAACCACGGATTGGTTCAAACTATGGCAAACTATAAATACACTGCATAAAAATGTGTGGGGATAAATTTCGTGCGGACTCCTATGATCTCTGAACATTTTTGAGCAGCGTACGTGTGTCAGATTATTCTAGAATTTCTGGTTTTTACCTTTTCAACATTATACACAGTGGCACAATCAATCGCCCCGCCCACCCTGTTTTCCTGATTATTATTGATACTGTTATTTAATCAGAAATATCCAAGAGGCTAGTCGATGTCACAGGGGACCGAAGAGCTGGCAGCTTCTCGGTCAAAGGTTAAGCCTAGCCATCCAAAGAGGGAACGCTGCCAGCATCTTTGGTACCATGCCCAAGGGGACTTCCTTTTTACACATATTTTAGCTTTTGTTTAGTTTTAATTAAGGACAGGTTAAATACCATTTTGTTGTTTTAGTATAGTTTAATTTTAGGTCAAAGATGGTGAGAATATTTGTCATTTTGTAATATACTGAGTACGCTAGTGGGTTTGCTTTCATGCAAAGATAAAAGTAACCTAGATCCTTAAGAGCAACTCGTACAGCGGCTTTGACAAAGGCCTTATTTTCTTCTTTAGTTAAACTTCTCCAAAGGGTGAACCTCCCATTTGGCTTTATTCCAGCATCTAAAGTCAACTTGCACCGACTAGGGTTAAGGGTGTCTGAGGTTCCGTTAACCCCAGGGCGGCTAGCACGCGCGCCATCTTGTCACTTGTCGCTCAGTGCGTCCTTCACTGATTCCATCACTATGAAAGGGATACACTGTGCGACAAGCGACAAAATGGCGGGCGTGCTACATGAGTGCTACGTGCCTAAGAGTCCATTACGCAGTTGATCAGAGAAATCCTTTGTGGCGCCAGGGGATCAGAAAGCTTAAGGAGTTAATGCTCACCTGTCAACTGGCGGCGGTAGCGGCGCCATCATATGTGGGTGCGGCGGCATCGGGGGATGCGGGGGGTGCGAGTGGAACGGGGATCCCGGCGGCGCGAACCCCGGCCCTGGGAAGTGGCCCTGCTGGGGCGGGGGGCCGGGCGGGAAGCCGCCGCCGGAGCCGGGCCGGGCCGACGGCGAGCCGAAGGGCCCCGGCGCCGCGTACGGCGGCCCCGTGAACCCCGGCCCCGGGGTGGAGGGGGCCGGGGACGCCGCGAACGCCGGCCCCGCCGGGGAGCCTGCGGGCGGCGCGAACGACGAGAACGGCGGCTCCGGGTTGCCGCTCTTCCACGCCGCCGGGACGCCCGCGGCGTCATCGAGCGCCGGCACGCGCCGCTGCAGGCCCACCGACATCTGCAGAAGGACACACGTTATAGCCTGCTTCGAAGCTCCGTTACATCCATAGGGTGAACTACCCTCATGTTGGCACCACTCCAATGCTTGCCATTTTCACTCTAGTATCAAGGCAAATAAGGTGAAAATCTGACAGCATCTAGGTGCCAACATCTTACAAGTTCTAATCATTCACACACACATTCATTAATTCACAAGGGTATTCTATTCATGAAAGTGACGGAAAATGGAACTACTGTCTCTCTAATCCTGTAGGACAGGATACGATGATCGATAACGATACCTGGAAAAGTACCAATATTTATCATAGTTCTATTCTACCGGTATTTTGCAAAGTAACGTTATTATGGTAACGATACCACAAATACCGAAACCAATACCGATACCTTGGTAACGATACCCTACATCAACACAATGTGACGTCACTGGCGTTGCCAGCCCTTCTACTAGCTACACGATCTCCCCTCAACACTCAAAGTAAGAAAGAGACAGACAAGATGCAACGTTATGAGCTTATGAGTACCGGTACAATATTTCGTCGATACCAATGTTTTCAAAACAAAATACCGTTACCTTTCTTAAATATGGAAATTGAATATGGATTTTTATGAATATAGAACCACCTCGGAAGTATACTCTTTCAAACAAAATCAAACAAACCGGTATATAAATGTCGGAGTTGTGAGGTAACAAACACTAAACAAAAACAGTCGAATTGAGAATTTTTTGAAGTCGGTTAGTAATCTCATTGGACTCTCTGGTACGAGAATGGAACTACTCTGGTCTCATCTCACCACGTCTGTCAGTCAGTGCTCCAATGACAGGTGACAGCACGACAGTGACTGAATGATGGACAGCGAAGACTAACGGACATTTTCTGCATGTTCGTACTAATTCAGAAACCGAAAATAGCCTAGGCGCATAACTTTAGAGGCAGGTAATACCGCAGTACAGTCCGTGAGCACTTGAAATTATAGGATTCGGGTTCTAGTACACTCGTATTGACATCTCTTTCTTTGACATAAGAAGCGCCATTGACAGCCGAATTATAAATAAAACCAGAATTCTATTCTAAATACTCACAAACTGTACTGTTCAGATATTCTGTAGTAATACTGTGCCAAAGTCTTAAGTGTACTAAATTGAAAAATGAATGAAATCGAAGTGAGTGGTACGGCTCAGAATGTGAAATAGCTTGTTGAGCTTCTCTTACTTAAGCGCTAGATGTGGCTAATAAGCGGAATCTTAGAAAAATTGTAAGTCTGTAACTACTACTTAAAGCAGTACGCAAATAGCATTCTTGACTTTGACATTAGTAAACAAATCAGACCAGCAATCGTTGTTGAACGAAGTTGTGACATCGTTCAGATAGCCATTAATAACGAATCTGCCATACCTAGTTACATATATACACGATGACACATATCTGCAATATTTATTTGACCCCTGTCTGCCACGATGGATCTCGCGAATAAATCATAAAATTACCAAATCATTATAGTATAATAAATTATATCTGATGAAATATGATGAAGCACGCTTCCTAAAAAACTTATTTTTGTTTAATTTATTCAACCTACACAAGTTCTAACAACCTAACCTGGTTCTAATGCGATTGTATTTTGTTATTCATTCAAAACGTCATTTTTAAATTTCGAATGTCAGTGGAAATTAGAGTGCAACAGTAAACTGATGCAACTCAACTTTTGACGTTTTCGCGGTATAAAATATGTAAGTTTCTAACCCTAAAACAAAAATGTCTCTTGAAACCTGAAGATTAAAAATTAAAACTCCATGAAAGTTTTAGCCTAGACAGCGTTACTTTTGTTGGTTAACGTGTACGACATTTTACAATTTTTTACATTGGCTTGTAGGTACTATATTAATTACTTAATATCCCTTCTCTTTCACGTTCTTTAGGAAACGCTTCGGTTTCGGGCCACGCACTAAACTATGTGTAATAAAATTTGAAAGTTCCAATGCTAACAATCACTTCTCCCACGAGCGTATAAAGTGATCCGCAGTTCTGGGTCTGTAGTGATAGTGATAGCTATCGGAGAATTCTTAGTAATGGAAAATGGAATGAGGTACTGTCGAGTTATGTCTATCTGTCGTTCTCCACCAATGAGAGACAAGCTTTGCCTATGATTGGTGGAAATTGACAGTTAGACCTCAATCGACACTAGCGATCCTAGCGGATTTTGATGTCAAGGGAGACAACGGCTGTTTCGGGGTTGAAGTGACAAATCAGTTGTCATTTAGATACCGAAAAGTGACACTAGCACCGAGGATGCGAGCGAAGCTGTAATAAAGAGTAACACTACGAATTTTTGAAGGTTTAGTTTTGCCGTGGCTTTGGCTAGTTCTTCATTCACTCGTTCTTGAGCATTACTGCCTAATTTCAAATCTTTAGCTCCAGTTTAGCACTATCTGTCATACCTAGTACCTACTGATACAGATTTGAGTTTCTTGCATTGCGAGCAAAAGCACTAACGGGTTCTTAAGTCTTAAGTACCGAAAAACTGATTTTCCATGAACTTTGACTTTTCTGCAATTCCAAAAGTATTAAGGGCTTGGCTTGGAAATGGCTTTTTGTGAGTGGTTATGAATATTTCAGATTTAGGATTAGATGTTCACAAGTCGAAATTGTTAACTGGCCAAATTAAATTTGATTGGGACACATATTGTTTGTTATTGTCCTCAATACGTATATATGAAAGTCACCCTTGTCTCATCAACAGGACAAATTAATGATTTAGATTAGATTAGATTTATTTATTTACTCAACATTAAAATTACATTATATAAATACTACGTCAAAAATATAAGAATTTCTGTTGAAGTCATAAAACAATGAATAATAATACAATGTCAAAATAGTTTCGTCCCCAGAAGAGAGTTGTCAAGGCAAAAAAAAAAATAATAATGTCACTTGACAATGACAATTCGATGTAGATCGCTGACTCGCAGTTTTTGTTTTAGACCGCTTCTTATTGGCTATGTATGTTGTCACTATCATGTGTTAACTGTTATGTTAGTGGAATTCTGTCTTCATTGCCTTATTATTGAATTTCATAAATGAGTCGATTCCTTGTGCTCGTTAATTCGGTATTTCATTGGTTCAAACTATAATATTCTAGGTGTCTGCCTGTGATTGTCAAATTTGGCCCACTTTTCCTGGTCGGAATGACTTAAAATTCAGTATAGACATGTATAATGCATGACAATGCAAGTATAGGCGGCAAAATGTAGTCAGCAAAAAATTACACAAATTGATTATCCTATGGCGATCATCTTCTGCCCTCCTAACATGAAAAGAAGTAAGTCCCTTAAGCTCCCTATATAGATACGCTCTTTTAATTCAAGCTAGCAGGGCAGCTTTGCGGCAAGGTCAACGTGTAACGTACGTGTACGTACCTCAAAAATTGATTATCGAGTCCAAATTAGTCTATAATGATGTATTGACTAAGACACAAAACCCGGGGTTAACGTCACGTCAGATGATATCAATTATTGATTTATAAAAATAGATACGCTACCGCTTCACTGAGCGCGGACAAGCAATTATAGGTGATTCGGTGGCTTAGTATCCCTTGATGTTTGACATTATGTTAGTCTAATAACAGCTAATGAGTGAGGGTCGCATTTTGTCAGCGCTGAACAGGTGCGTGGCCTATCTTTAATGTTTCATATATCGATGATACAAATACGTTAATCCCGGGTTGCTGTCTAACACAGCACGGTGGAAGTCGGCTTTAATACAACTTCTGTACCCGTAAAACAAGTTTTTTAAAAAGACAACAGTCCCCTCATTACACTACAGAAGCTAATCCTGTGGAAAGACTACATACGACTAGTATAGAACTTGGTCCTAAAGACAGCCAGCGCTTCGCGTGCCTCGCTCGCGTGTCCTCGGGGCCATGAACTCCAGTATACCCGGTGCAGGTGCATCTTTCATTGAATGCGTTTATTTCTGTTTGTTCGAAAAATTCTTATTTATTTTACTGACCTAATTAATACTTTATTCGTTCTAGAAAGATTCCTATGACACTAAAAATTATTGATTTTCGGTGACCCAAGCATCATGCAAGATGAGTGGTAAGCTTTGCTGACAGTAGATGTTAATATTAGCTAGTCCTCTGCAACTTCACAACTTGTCAAATTAAAATCCAAATTACAGAATGCATGAAGTTTTGTTTACAAAATACTAACCAACGATTTAACCCTATTTCACTTGATGGAAAATGCAGATGAGACCAAAGTTGACAGTTTAATTTTTTTTTATAGGTAAGTGTACTCCATTTTTTATTACTTAGGTACGTATCTATTTATAAATTGCTTTTAAGAAAATTACAGCAGTAGAAGGTGCTTCTTGAGTTTCATTACTTAATTACTTATTTTATTTGATACATTTATTTGACCCGGTGGCCTAAATCACTAATGCTTACGCTTAAAAAAATCTACTACGCAAAAAGTTGTTGAGTTGACGTAGGCGTAAAAGCAAAATAATGATTATTGGATGATAGTAACTTTATGTAGAGTTGCTTTGCTGACAATACAATATTGAGGTTAAATTTAACTTAGGTATTTACATTATTATAATGTTTTTATTTAAGTTGATATTTATTTACGATGGATCTTATAATGGGCATGAAGCTATGTGTATGTTTATAAAACTTGTACGATATCAATCGACTTGTATAATCGTACTTGGGGTATTGAGGCAAATGTTTTACATTTCGTCACTAAATTTGAACACATCGCCAGCAGCAAAACAAACCGCGTGAGAATCTTGAATGACACTAGCTTGCAATGGAATTATGACCTTCATATTTCGTAAAGCGTATCAGTTCTACAATAAAAATACGCTATAACAGTTAAAACTTTTTTCTTTACAAGTTTTATCACTTATAAATCTAGTTAAATAAGGAACTGATTACATACATGTATAGATTTTAAAAAATCGTAAAATGTGAGCAATCATTAAGCGTGTACCACCAACTGTTAGTGTTTTTTGTCACACTTAATCATAGGTTCGATTGAATTAACTGATTTTGAAAAACCTTGTTTCCATCTTGTTTTTAATGCACTATTTTCTTTTTTGCAGTTGTGGCTTGTCAGGTATGTATTAAATCGACATAAAGCAACCGTAACATACTTGATTGCTATTATAATAATGTAGCTAAAGCATGATCATAAACATTGCGTTAGGACCTTAAATGTAAACCTCCTTCAGTTCAGACTTACTGAATACGCATGCTGCAACCAAATGCCCCTCATCGATATTTAAATCACTGTAATTTGTTGCATGCTATTGGCTCGTCGGGCATTCGAGTCCAAATATTTGTTCTTTTGTGCCCGTCCACTGGCACGGAGGCAGCAGGTAATAAAATAAAGATTGGCGCTATCTTGATCCCAAAATGACCGTAATGTCGAATGACACGATTGAGTCAGTTTACTCCGGTCTCTGTTTTTAGTGCGTTTTAACTTAGGAATGAGACGCTCTTCTAATCCTCTCATGTCTTTTAACTCTTACGGAATTGATGCCTTTCGAGTTACAATTACTATAGGAAGTGAGTTTATTTTGTTTCCGAGTCACAAACAAAATATTTCTTGGCTGTTCTGCTGTGACCCTTTTGTTTTATGAACATGCTTCGGTGCTCTTCGCTACTTCATAGAGGTCACATAACCATCCATTAGACCTAAAAAATTCCAACTATGGGTACAATGAAAAGAAAACGGAAAAGAGACATTCTGAAGAAAGTCGTTATTTTTCTTTAACATTATTTCAGTGAAACAATATGCTAATGGTTTATTCAACCAATGTTGGTAAAAATCGAACAGTTACCTAATTATTGAGAATTGAAACTCTTTACATTTCGTAACATCGACTATAGTTCGTATCAACAACACACGAAACGCGCTCTTTCGTAGATATGCGCCTCTTAGATCGTTCATTCTGTAACGGTGGTTACCGTTCTCTTGAGAGCAATTTCGTTTTAGAAAGAATTCGTCACTCTAAATACTGTAGTATATTCACAGGATTACACCATTTTGACTTTTGTATTTGTTACCATAAGCTGGTCTAATCTAATGTCCTGTGGCTATTGTTTAGTTACCTCTAGTTTTGTACCTGGATGGTTTCGCAGCTTATAAGCAGTCCTTAGATCCATGCAGAGGAAATATGGAAACGTTGGTCATTTGGTACGATTATTTTTTGAGGCAAATGCTTTACCACTTAGATGCAAAACACACTCTGCACTACCTAAAAGAGTTAAATGGGACTTAATCGTAGCAAACAGTTGCGTTGCATTCGATACTCCGAACAAAAGACACCGTTCCCGGAAAGGTAAGGACCCTTTCGAACTACATCTGCCATCAATTGACGTACCTATGATGTATTTTTCGGATCCTTAGAGTTGTTTTTGAGTTGACTGGGTGAGCAGTTAATTATGTTAATAGATGACCTACTTTTGATCTTAATTTTTAAGTAAGGTTAATTGTTTCTCGTTTTGGGAACAGTGAGCTAATTTCATGCAAATTGACATCGAATGTGTCATTCATTCTAAGAATATTGTTTTTTTTTCTTGTTAATCTTACTTTTCAAGCCACGACATTCCGTAAGATCTGAAACTAAGATATGGTAGTGATGCATGCATAGGCCTATGCTTTGTAAAATGATGCGACTACCAGACAGAGTCGTTGGCTGTTCGCAGCAAGGTAGGTAGGCTACTGACCCAAATAAGAGAATCGTCCATGGGGATCAAGTGAAACGAGTAAAAGGCGTTTTCTTCTAATGGCCAGAATTTATCACCTGAAGTAACTTAATCAGGTCGTTACCATTTGGGTTTCTTGGAGAATCTAGTAGGGATCCAAATATGACTTCTCTCATAGTGAGTACGAGAATAGTTGATTTGTACTCGTATATTTAATGGGGAATTTCAGAAGATAATTCCTAGAAAACTCAAGGTCAATACCAAAGGTTTCTTTCAAGAAATCATGAGCAAAAACGCCTGATATTCTCATATTATGTGCCAAAGTTGTACGTGTATCGTATAAGACAGTTTATTAGCCATGATTGCTTCTTGGCATGGTCTGGCACTGCGTCTCGCGAGGAATGCCGCAAGCTAGTGGCAAAGCATCGGCGTTGCTTGCGGTTTCAAAAGTAGATTCGATAGATTTGGTTGGAATCAAGAAACGACTTCACAGCTTTTTAATTGGGAGTAGGTTAATTCCTTTTACAAATCAAGATGAATTTGAAAAATGCTTCTCATGTAGGTATTTTGCAGTGACTACGAAAGTGATAGTGGTGTTCAGAATCTTGTGCTAGACTAAGATTTAAATAGCTTGATTTGCAGCTACCATATGCTTAACTTGTCCTAGGAGTACAGGTCCTAATTATGTAGTTTTAATTACGCACGTAGGTATAAATAGTCATTAATTATGCAATTATTTATAGGTACTCCATTTGATGAAGACAAAAATGGGTAGGTACAGTCAGCGTCATATATATGGTGACATCCAAAGTGATCAAATAGTTCGGTACACCATACAAATCGTACAAGTTCTATAGTAATTTCGTCATAATTTTACAATAACTTTGATCGATGTTTCTACTCAGTTGGATATAGTTGCTCGAGTGTTTTTTAACAACTTTCGACTATCGAACTTAAGATTGTATTTTGTTTACATGCACGTCTGACGTGTGACAATGACATAATATGACACTTGGGTAAATATTATCTTATCGTAGTTCCATATTTTGATTATTAACTCACGATTATAATATCGTAAGGTGTTTCTGTATAGTAGACGTAGTTTTTGATACTTGTCGGGAGAGGGCAAAACGAGTTTTCAAGCAACCTAAGCAGAGCGTTCCAGTTTTTTGATTACCCAGTGGTATTGATTTGTAACTTTATTCAGTAATTACAAAGACGCTAAGTGATCGCATTTGCTTTTGTAGAGTTTTAAGTGTTTATTAGGTTGTTAGGAGGCTTTGTTGTTGTTTAAATGAAGCATTTAGAATCATTTGGATGGTTCGTCGAAAGTCAAGGATTGACAGGTTGTTCTAATGTTGATAGTTCAAAACAAACCAGTTAGTTTTCTGACAGAAATTGACAAAGCTTGTTAAGCTTGATAACTATGTAGAGCTAGCTTAATTTAGCATCCTCAAACTCGAATATCGTAGCGGTATCAACGAAACACAAGCTCAAACTCGTATGCGGCTACCAGGCTATCATAACCTACAAGATATCGATTCGTAAACATTCCCTCCAAAAAAATGCGTCGCACAAAAAAGGGGTTCGAAAAAAGACCTGCCCGGGATAAAAAAACATTCGAGTATACGAGGGATAGACCTCCGTACCTCCGTAGTTCGCTCAGCGGCCTCCCCACTCGTATGTTAAAACCTCCGGGTACTGGGGCGAGCTACCCCGCATCTCTCAGACACAAGAATTAACACTGAGAGCGAACTCTCCACTTACGATGTTCCGGTTGCCTTTCTTCCTCATACGAACATTGCACGCCGTTTATCCATTTGACTATTTTAAAACTACACTACACTGACACTAGAATCCTCACGCTCACTGACATCGAAATTTCAGTTTTTTTTTTATTGGAAGCGTTGTCGCGTGCGGCGTCTGCCGGCCGGCGGGAGGAGCGGGGCGCAGTGACGCCGCGACGGCTTCTGGTTTACTTTTTGATGGATGTTTTACATTATTTCACTGATTATTTGAGGAAAATAGACGAGTTCGCCTCATAACCGCGTAGTGTGACGCATCGTACGGTCGTCGGTAGCAGGTACGGCCGGCCCGTCTCGCTCGATCGTACTGGGGTTCGGTTCGCGTCGCGCGGGGCTCGGGGGGCCGGGGGGCGCGCCCTCACTGCTCTACCGACCGCGCCCGACGCCTGCTCGACCCGCCGAGCGGACAGGTGGCGCGGCCATTTGCAAATATGCGCCCGTAGTTATGCTACCTGTATCTTTGTGTGTTTTAATTTTATTTAATTGCTTTGTCGTTTATTCACAGAGAAACATATCGATCAACTTCTGAAAAATCAATATCCACATTCTTATAAATTGTGAATGTAACTAGGCAGAAGGTGCCACATGGAATACTATATATTATAGCTAGAGGGCGCTTTAAGCGCTAAGATTAACTTATGATTAAGCTTTTTGCTTACGATGATGGGCATGGCGGCGACATCTAGTGGAAGTCTCTTGAACATGAACCACAACAGCCGAAAAATAAAAAGTTTAATTTTGGAGTTACAAGCTTTCGCCGTGTAGAGTTAACTTGTTACTTAGAATTCTCAGCAATTTTAATTATGACTGAAGCTAATATTTAAACAAGAGCTAAGAATTATGCGTACTGGTGTAAGTACACTCTATGTACTAAAGCAAAAAAGCAATAAGAACTTGAAATAAGTAATTTGATAGAAATGTTTCATTGCAGCCAAGGATCAGCGAAGCTATTTTCTGGCTATATAGCATTAATCTGAGCTATATAGCTTTCGAAAACATACATTTTACGTACATGCAATTATTATTATGCTAAGACAAGAATAATATTAACTTGATAACCTGACAACATACCTGAAGAGCTGAAAGCTAATGCGGTTTGAAGGATATTTGTTAAAAACACAAAATGAACATTGAATAAAATAAAATAGAAATACTTAGGTAAGTACCCTTTTGTTTTTCCGTTGTGGAGTAGGGGTAGGGAAGTATTTTCTGTTGTCCCTTAAAAGCAGTTTTTTTATTAAAACATAGTCGGACTTCTTCATTTTCGTTCTCAGAGCAAAAAATTTCGTTGACACTGATTGATATCCTCCAAGAAAATAAACACAAAATGCCATTAGCTCTAAATTAGGAAAAAAATACCCGCTTTTTAAATTTTCTAATGGCATCTCACGTTTTTAAACTTTTAACTTGCCAAGATACAATTTTATAAAAATTTTGTCAAGAAATCTTTTATTAAAACGTTTTAGTAAATACGATATTTCATTAAATTTTGTTATGCATAATAAATAAAAAAGATAAACCCTTTGTTTTGTTTTTGTTGAATTTAATTACTCAATATAAATGATTTCCAGACGAAACAAACATTGTGTTCCGAACGAACGTGTCAAGTATTTGTCAAATACGTCACGCGTATTGACGATTGCATAGAGCGAACGCCGAACGCCGACGATTTGAAGCTGAAAAATACTGAATTATTTAAGGAACCGGGTCAATTAGATACATATGAACCTAGATTAATTTATCTTTAACTTATTTACGATGGTTAGGAATAGGAAAACTGTGCAAATAGCTCACAGTCACAAGCACGGCAGTACAGCGACCAGCAGTAGTTCGGCTAGCAGCGACGAAGTGGTAGGAAGTCGGACTCTGAAAGTTCTTTCAGGATGGAAAACTGTTATCGGCTTCGTTTGTCTAGCCGTAGCCGTGTACGTAGGCACCCTAGGGTACCTGGAAACCAGGGTAAACACCCCATTTGACGACGAAAAAGTAAGTAGTTCGAACTGATGTTTTTCGTATGGTGCTCGTCTGTTTTGAATAAAAATTGGGCAGTATTTGTGCTGCTGGTGTAGATTTTAATCAGGTGTGAGTGATATTGATATTTTCTAGACAGTTAAGACTGCAAGTCCACCTAATTTTTTATTTCTTTATGCAAAGTCTTGTAGAGCTGTTGACAAACATTTACTTATTTGTAACATGTATACCATGAAGCCCAGAAGTAAAAAAAAACACTGCATTCAAGTATCGTCTATTTTAATAAGTATTACCTTACAAGATTGAAATAAAAATACAATGAATACAACACACTTTTTTTGGGCAGTCATGTAAAAATATAGCTTAACCAGGCAACCTGATATCGCCACTGTAGGATTGTAAGAGGTGTTAAAATTTGAAATTTTCTACCATACATCAATAATTGTTTCCAGATAGTAGCAGAGACGGGGCTGGCTGTGCCGGAACGATACTGGGGGACGTACAGGCCTGGTGTCTACTTAGGCTTGAAGACCAGAGAGCCCAGATCGCCAGTTTTCGGTCTCATGTGGTACGACCTCGCAAGCGTGGCTCAGAAAGGGATCAGGTATATTTTTTAATGTTTTATTATAATTTTGCTCCACAAAGTGCCAGCGAGCACTGCATGGTGACATGGTTCAAACATAAACAACAAACAAATATAAATTAAAAATAGAAAAGTAGATAGAAATTTTATTTAAAATAAAATCTGTCCAAATTTTTCTGACCAAGGTTTGCTGCCATATGCTGTAGATGAGAAAGAAAGAAACATGTATTTATTAGAAACTAATTCGACACATACAGTTAAAAACAAATCAATAATCAACAATAACCAGACAATGCAAACACTATTATTCGACGACCGGATGGCCTAGTGGTTAGCGACCCTGACTATGAAGCTTGAGGTCCCGGGTTCGAATCCCGGTCGGGGCAGATTTTTGTATGATGAATATGAATGTTTGCTCTCGGGTCTTGGATGTTTAATATGTATATAAGTATGTATTTATCTATATAAGTATGTTTATCCGTTGTCTAGTACCCATAGTACAGGCTTTGCCTAGTTTGGGACTAGGTCAATTGGTGTCAATTTGTCCCATGATATTTATATTTATTTATTATTATATTAACTAACAAAGACAGCTTAGAAACTAACGATTAAAAATATGTGCCGAATAGCACTAAAAGGGTCACCCTCAGCATGATGCTACGGCCTATGCTATGCTATGCCCTATAATTTCATGAAATTTCGGTAAAACATGGCTTTTGCCTTAGTAATCGCAACGCTGACGCGAGCCGCGAGACGTTTGTCGTGAGCGAAATTACAAGCGATAGAACGTAACAAACACAATTTCAGCATCTAGGTAATCAACAGTCAAAAAATACGTCTGGAAGGCGTTTGCGTTAAACTGTCAAATAGTATGTGAATTTTTTGTTGTCGATACGTGCCACTAGTGGCGCTGCTAATGTGCCCATAGTAATTCAGACGTAAACGCGACGGCGATCGAGACGTTTCATTTGGTTGACGATTACACTAGACTCTCTGTGCATATTCATAGTGTAATCAAATCCTTAGTGTAATCAAAAAGCACAAAATACGCCTTGATCGCGTTTGCGTTAAAGCGTCGTTGCTGCGACGTGTGCGCGGCAGCAGAAACAGCATTCTGATGATGTTTGCAGAACGCCTCGTTTGCCCTGTCACCAAGCATTGGGTGGGGATTGTGACGGGGCAAGTAAAATAATTGTTCCCTTCTTTTTTGTAAGCCCAAAATGTAATTAATGTATACTAACATAGTCAAGTAAGTGTAATTGTACCTACTAACAATTATATGGGTCATCTGGCCTGAAATAAAGGATTTTTTTTATTTTTTTTATTTTATTCTAAAGTGTCAATTCTCATATTGTAAAAACGCGAACGCGATCGAGACGTATTTCTTGGCCTGGTCGGCGATTACACTAGGCGCTCTGGTCTGTTCATCGGGCAAAAGCGCGTGAATGAAATTACAGTGCAACTCTAATATTTGTCCCTGTATTATCCATAATATTCAGCCAATACTGTATTAATATCGACTCTTAATCATGTATGGAATGGAATGATAAGGATATAATCAGATAACACCACAAGTGATAGCAATTGATGGTGGGTGAAGTCATCAAGACCATGATAACACCTAATACAGGGTGGCCTCGGGGTTAATGCAGAATCTTTCCAATCACCCTGAAAAGTATAAGGGTGATTGGAAAGATCATTTTGAATTTTTTTTTTTTTCCTTTGATCCAAAAGTTTACAATACAATAAATACAATATTCTTCATTAAAAACCACAAAACAGTACAAGGGGATTACAAAAAACACCTTGATAGTCATGTTTTTTAAGGTTCCGTAGCTAAAATGGCAAAAACGGAACCCTTATAGTTTCGTCATGTCCATCTGTCTGCCTGTCTGTCTGTCTGTCCGCGGCTTCACTCAGAGACTATGGGTACTAGAATACTGTTATTGTGCATAGATATACATATTAATGAGGCCTTTGATTAGGCTGAAAAAGTGCTGGGATAGTATCTTGAAAAAAAAATTTTTTTTTTGGTATACTTCCCCTACACGTAAAGTGGGGATGATTTTTTATTTCTCGCCTACCCCATAGTGTGGGTCAGTGTTGCCTTGTAAGGATAGCTTTAGGGAAACAATCGGCTTGAGTTAGATGTGATTTATTACTACTCAACTTACGCTAACATGTGCTTATATATGATTAGGATGAAGGTGTGTGCATACACCACAGCCTCCTGTGAGTTTAAATAGTGCTAAACGCTGCGCCATAGTTGAATATAGCTCGAAAAAGTGCAAGTATCCGCTAGAAAATATTGACTACCTACGTGACAAAAACCTGACCCCACTGACCAAACGTAGTATTTTGAAGACCCCCTCCTAAACTGGTTACGTAGTATGGGTATGTTCCCTAACTCGCATTCAGTATAATATGCTCTCCCGAATACTTGGAAGGTTGGGATCGTTCTTAAGGTGCGTACGAATTAGAGCCGTTTAGGTCGAGGCAGCCTCACCACGCACAGCGAGGCTGCTCGCGAGCATAGTAGCGCATTTGTTTGTGCGGCGAGGCAACGTGCTCGCGGCGAACCGCTATTTGTGCGTCGAAAAAAATGGCGTCGAACGCGATCACAGCTGATGCTGCTTTTAACGTGATCCAGTATTGTCAATAAGAAAAAGAAAAATCCACTTTAGTGGTGGATGAAACAGTTACCTATTCAAAAATCGCAATTCATATGGTATTAAAAAAAAATCGAAAATAATTTGGTGAAGTAAATGTGTTACTCCGCCAAATTATTTTCGAAAATTAGTCACATCAGAAAGTGAATTTCCATCGTATGTGAAGCACAGACTTAGGTGCAAGATATGAAGATACATTTATCGTTGGCCCACACCATAACACAGTATCTAAATAAATTTTATGACTTTAATTATTCTTCTGATCAAATAACCCGCTCCACTACGTGATTTAACCTCAAAACTAGCCTCGCGCGCAAACAAGTTTGCTCGTGACAGCGTCCATACACGTACGAATTTGAGCAATTGGTCGAGCCGTGCGTGCCGCACCCTGAGGCAGCCTCTGATTCGTACGCACCTATATATGTACGGCGACGCACGTAACACGTAACATTTCCAGACACTGGTGCGACCAGAACGACAACCTCCCGACCTACGGCTGGCTCCGACACGACGGCGTCACGTTCGGCGAGCAGCGCATCGTCGACCCGCCGCACGAGCTGATCACGTCCTTCGTGAAGACGCCGGGCGGCGAGCACGGCGGGCACTGGACTGTGCGCATCAACGTCACCGCTAAGGTGATTATGATGCCCTGGTACATGTAGGCGGCGATTGTCGCTGCACTATGGCTGTTGGGCTGTAAAATCAGATTAGAATGAACTAGCCATTATCAGGGCCCTATTTCACCAACTTTACAATTGTCAGTTTTCAATGACAATTCGGTGTGAACTGCTGACTTGAATAGCTTTTGTTTTAGCGCGCTTCATATTGTCAAAGAAATGTAGTTCGAATTGTCATATAAAACTGACTAAAGTTGGTGAAATAGGGGCCTGCTGATGGTTGCTATTGAACTGTAGGGTCAGAATTCTACACTATTGGGCTGTACGGTCAATGTCCTTATCCTGGCCTGGCGCTGGCGCTTTCCTAATCAGCTTCTTGTGAGTTAACGCGATCTGCTGGTGAGCTTCTGGTTGTTTATGATGCCCTGGTACATATAGGCGGTGATTCTCGCTGCACTGCGCTGTCGGATCAGAACGTACTGGCTCTTTCCCTAATGAGCTAACGTGACCTGCTGATGGCTACTGTTACCCTGGTACTTTTTCTTATGATAAGTGGTATGGTCGCAAGATCTCTGCTATTCTTTTTGTCAGGGTTATAGCGTTCAAAATGGCGGTTTCGGTTACCGTGTCAAAGTTTGTCAGGTCACCTATATTTGTAAAGCCAGGGGATTAGCTCACCAGCCACTGAAGCCATCGCCGACCCGCCGCACGAGCTGCTCACGTCCTTCGCGAAGACGCCGGGTGGCGAGCATGGCGGGCACTGGACTGTGCGCATCAACGTCACTGCTAAGGTGGGCTCCTGGGTGCTTATGATGCCCTGGTGGGTGATGAATCCAAATGGGTCAGTAGGGAGAAGTCAGAAACTAAAAGGGAAATCTGTTCTTAGGAACCTTGGCGTCGATTTTAGATTTAATATAAATGGCATTTCTCGCAGCGTTTCTCGCTTCGCTATTGGAATGCAGGGTCAGAATTAAGTTAGTAGCTTAAATCGTTTTACGTAATAAATGAATCACATAATATTTTTCGCCAATACAAAAATCTGCTGTATGTAGACAAGAAGGTATGTATGGTAAAGTGTTTCTACTTACTGAAGGTAGTTTATTGAATTAAATACACACTGTTATATTTATTGATTTATTTTAATATTTACCTACATTTTATCGGTGATTGGGACTGGGAGCCCTGTGCCCTTGCCGCCAAACCGGTTTCGAGTCAGCGGTGCCCAGCAGAATACGAACGCTCGTGTCACACGATACGTTTCAATTTAGCGTGCAAGCAGGTAACAGTCGTAAGTGTAGGCAATCATTTATACCTAAACTTGGCTATTGTTTGAGAGAGAGCCTTCTGTACGTAGTATACTATTAGTTATTCTGTGCTGGGGCATCTGTTATTTTTCTGAACATTATTTGACGATTATCCCAGAAAGCCAGGGCATTGCCACTTCTGAAGCCTTAACGAGTCCTCCGTTATGCGACACCAGGACAACAAGCCGTCCCCGCTCGCGCTGATCTGGTACGGCGCGCTGGACGAGTCGCTGGGGCCGGCGGCGCCGCTGTCCCGCCTGTGGCTGGAGGGCGGCGCCCTGCACGGCTACACGCCGCAGCTGCACAACTTCCGAATCAACCTGCTGCCGCAGACAGGTTGGACAGCTGCAGCACATTGTGTATTAGGGGTAGGACCTTGTGCGAGGTCCGTCCGATTCGCTACCACCATCTTACGCTAACCAGCAGGCCCCTACTTCGCCAACTTTACAATTGTCAGTTTTCAATGACAATTCGGTGTCGACTGCTGACTTGAAGAGCTTTTGTTTTAGCGCCCTTCTAATCGGCACAGAAATATAGTTCGGATTGTCATATAAAACTGACAATTGTTAAGATGGTGAAATGACGGCCAGTGCTTCCGCTTTTGTGTACCGGTTTGGAGAGTAAGACAGCCGGTGTACAGTCAAGGAATTTAATTCCCTACCCATTTCGTTGAAAGGTTGTTAGACATTCGCAATGCATTAAGGTCGAAAATGTCAACGTAAGCGCGACATGTCAAAGCAACGTCGTGTTCTATCTAGCTCTTATGATGACAGTTTGCTATACGATATTAAACCTAAGGTGGGTTGGAAATTTAATTCCTTGACTGTAAATACGGGCGCGGGCAGGGGCACCTTATATTTGTGGTCCACCTGTGTAGGAATACAGCCTTTCTTTAATGGCCCTTAACCAAGCAACCGAAAATGTTTCTAATTAAAAGTTCAGTATGGCAAAAACGGGTGAACCGATTTTAATGAAACTTAGCTAAGAACCAACACGATTAAACTAGCTTTCGAACAAAAAAACCGCATCGAAATCGGTCTATCCGCTTGCGAGCTACGATGCCACAGACTGATACACAGACACACATATACACAGATACACAGGTCAAATTATAACACCCCTCTTTTTCGTCGGAGGTTAAAAAATGAGGGTAGTCGCACGAGCAGCGTCTCGTTGCCGCTGAGTCTTGCGCTCCCGGCGGAGGCCGAAACATGTCAGGCTAAACTCGACTTATACACGTGAGTGATCCGCTTATTTCGCTATGAACGCGACATTGTATAAACATTGGTAGTTCTCTTAATTTTATCTTCTTATCTATACCTATAAAACAGTATCGTGACTGACTGACTGACTGACAGACAACGCACAGCCTAGCCACTGGATCTAGAGACTTGAAATTTAGATAGATAGATAGATACAAACTTTATTCTTCAAAACAATACATGACTTTATGACAAAAGACAAATAAAAACGAAAATACAACACTAAAAATAAAATAAGAATTAGACAGAGTTAACACAATAATAATCAGGAAGCCATGTGATGAAGCGAAGAAGCGCTGACTCAGCAGGATGCTACGGCGAGCCGCAGCGCTGGTGTTCTGCCAGTACCCGTGCTGAGTAAGGACGCCGGCTAGTGCGGTAGTCACGGTGTTATTACGCCATCAGAAACAAATTGGCTAACCATTAAACGTGTGGTGGACAAAAACAGAGAGTGCTTTGATAAGTAGGTAGGTATGTTGCAAGAAGAACAACAAATTTTGCAAACATATACCTTGAGTATCTCAGGGGTGCACTAAGAAGGGTTTTTTCTAAATTCCCACGGGATAGGGAACTAGCCCATTTTTAACCCCCGACGAAAAAGAAGGGTGTTATAAGTTTGACATGTGTATCTGTGTGTCTGTGTATCTGTGTATCTGTCTGTGGCATCGTAACTCGCCAGCGGATGGACCGATTTCGATGCGGCTTTTTTGTTCGAAAGCCAGTTTAATCGAGATGGTTCTTAGCTAGGTTTCATTAAAATCGATTCACTCGTTTTTGAAATATTGAACTTTGAAATGACAATGTCGGGGGTTTCTCAACTTTTCTAAGTGGGTTAATATGAAATATTTGACGGGGCATCAGCTGGTCGTCCTTATGTATCCTGTGTGCCGGCAGGCAAGGTGCTCCACACGTCGTTCTCGGAGGGCCGCGCGCCGGGGCTGCACCTGCTCAAGGAGAAGCTGTACTCGCTGCTGCGCGCGGAGCCCCATCCCACCTTCGGAAGGATCGCCGTGCTCGCGCCCGATGACGAGCTTACGAATAAGGTAACAATAGTTTTAAGCTTCGACCAATAATTGGGCATTTTCAGGAAACTGTGTACCCTTTACTTTTTTTGAATAACCTAACAAATTTTGGATTGTTTCTGGTCAGAATCACGAGGGCTATCTATTTTAATAATAAAAAAAAGTGTCCCGCATTTTTTTGGCAGTTTTGTGATGCGTTTTTACATACATTCTATACAGACCGTCACAAAAGTGACAAACAAATATTGTATGGAAAAAATTTGGACTTTTTTGGCAAAAAGGGTACACAGTAACCGGTAACGAACAAAAACTTAGGAAAGTTGAAAAACCCCCGACGCTGTCGTTTCAAAGTTCAATCTACACTATTAATATTATAAAGAGGAAAGATTTGTACCTATTTTTGTATGTTTGTATGTTTGTAATGAATAGGCTCAAAAAGTACTGGGCCGATTTAAAAAAATCTTTCACCAATAGAATGCTACATTCTTCCAATTTGACATAGGCTACATTTCATTTTAAAAAAAATTAGGGATCCTTGGTAAAATTTGAACAATGTAACCGAAGGTGTAGAAAAATGAGTCTTAAAATGTCTTTCGTCGAATGCGCTGCCGAAACTATTAGCGATAGAACAAAATAATGTACAACAATATTGAAGAACATCATAATGTCTACAAAAAACTCCGCGGTAGCATATGTCCAACTATTGTAGTTATGTCACTACAACAACTTTTTTCATTTTATAATTGTCTACCCCGTGCGAAGCCGGGACGGGCTGCTAGTATTTCATAAACGTGCGAGTCGGACTCACGCTCGAGGGGTCAGTAGTTAGATTTTAACGCTTTCCCCCAGTGTTTTAAATTGTCCAGTATTAGCAGAGCCCTTCTCCTAAGCAAAATGTACGCAGTGCGGTGTCATTTTATATTGGTCTGTGACATATACAGACAGACAAAAATATTTTAGATTTTGAGAATTTTTTGAGTGGTTGTGCTGTAACAGCTACCTTCATACCAAATTTCAAGTTACAGTGAAAAAGTGTCAGTTGACGTTGTTTTTTTTTAATTCTAGGCTAGTGCCAGGCACTAAGCTGATCAGCCATTAAATCTCAGAAATGTAATCACGTTCGTTTAAAAAAAAAAAAACTAATAACAGGAAATTAAACTAAAAGAGCTGCAGTTCCTCGATTACTGAGACGACGACCTTACGCCTCTTCAAAAAACTTTACTTTTTTTTATACTACAAGGAAGGCAAACGAGCAAGTGGGTCACCTGATGGTAAGCGATCACCACTGCCCATAGGCACCCGCAACCCCAGGGGTTTGCAGATGCGTTGCCAAACTAAAGAGCTAAGATAAAATGCCTCTTGTGCCCGTAACCCACGGACTAATTACCCTCTGGACACCGCATCTTCTGTAATTTACTTGGAAAGTCATTACGAAAAAAGCCGCGGCGAGCGGGCCGGGGGAATGCGTCGTGATTGGTTCACAGCTTGTCATCTGGCCGAAAGTGAGCCGCGATTAGAGGCTACAGAGATTTATAGGTGCAAATGAGCATATGCGTTTCGGAAACGTTCGCCCTGACATTTGGTGTTCAGAGGGTGGTTGGTCCGTGCCGTAACTACACCGGCTGTCTTACTCTCCACACCGGAACACAACAGTGCAAGCGCTGCCGTTTAGCGGCAGGATTACCGAGTAAGATTACTTAGGAAATTTGTGCGGGACAGCGCAGTCCAGTTAGTTTGTAATTATAGGTTAAGATAGGTTAAAATTATATTATAATAGATAAGTAAATATTGTATAGAAAAATAGGCTAAGCACATGTAAATAGATAGTAATAGAAAGAGAAATAAAATAGTATCTGATCCGGCCCCGGCCCCCACGCTCGCCCGAGTGTGAGAAAGACAAACGAACCCGGCGCCCCGGGCCCCCGCGCTCGCCCGAGCAGTATAAATAGAGCCCGCGCGGCGCCGGGTAGTCAGTCGTCTCGGAGTCTTCTCACAGTCGTCAGCCAGCCATCTCTCAGGAAACAGCCTCTTCTACGGATCCGATCAGAAGCCGAAAGCATCGCGTTTTATTTTGAACCCCAAAAAGTGCGGGTCCCTACAGTCCGGCCCGTACAAAATTGTTAAAATTTGTTCAGGAGGCGGACGTGAACTTCGTCCCGATCCAGCTGGTCCTGGAGCCCCCGTGCGTGCTGGACGTGGTGTTCGCCGCGGAGGACCTGCCGGCGCCTCCGCTGCGCGCCGCCGCCTACTCGCGCGCGCTCCACCTGAAGAGGAGAGCCTTCGACGAGGAGTTCGAGAGGAAGTTCGGCCTGAAGGAGAAAGGGTGAGTCTTGGAGGGGATTTCTTCTGAGCTTCAAGACATTCTAATGTGAAGCTCATTGTACGATAAGTATAATTTGATGACCGGATAGAGCCTAGTGGTTAGAGATCCCCGGTCAGGGCAGATGCTTGTATGATGAATACGAATGTTTGTTCTCGGGTCTTGGATGTTTAATATCTATATAAGTATGTTTATCCGTTGTCTAGTACCCATAGTACAGGCTTTGCCTAGTTTGGGACTAGGTCGATTGGTGTCAATTGACCTAGACCGCCACCAGTTTTTTGCTACGGCTTTACCTACAAAAATTTCTACGCCGCGCCACTGCTGGGTACAGAACCCTCAGTACGCGAGTATGACTTGCACCTACCCGGCTTTTCGTATAACAATCACTCGTTACAGGTACTCGGACTCGGACATCGAGATAGCGCAGGCCGCGCTCGCCAACATGCTGGGCGGCGTCGGCTACCTGTACGGCGCGGGCCGCGTGCGGTCGCCGCACACGCGCGACCCGGTGCCGTACTGGCGCGCGCCGCTCTACACCGCCGTGCCCAGCCGGTACACACCACACAACTATACAGTCTGCCGGGACAGCGCGGGCCGCGCTCGCAACACGCTCGGCGGCGTCGGCTACCTGTACGGCGCGGGCCGCGTGCCTATCAGCTGTCGAAGGAATATCGTCGGTTTCTGGCAAACCTTTTATAAATTACATATATTATTTAATGGTTATTTGTGATACGAGGTTGGTAAGGAAGGAATTGCAAATGAGTTGACGAGTGATAAACCCGAGCCGCGGCGAGGGTTTTCATCGTCACGAGTTTGTAAAGCCTTGGCAACCGTGTATAATATCTTGCCTTCGCGGTAATAATATTTATGTGAGGATTAAAACTGAGTTTTGTGTCCAAAGTGACACCCAAGTCCCGAACCTGGCCAACGCGACAAACAACTGTACCGGAAAAAATATAGTTAAAAAGTATTGGTTGTTTTTTTACGAGAGAAGGTAATATTGTGACATTTATTAGGGTTTAATGGAAGTTGATTGGATTGACAATAAGTAGCAAATCTTCCAAGAGCCTGCTGTAAATTCACACAGTCGCTATAGGTTTTGATTACTTTAAATATTTTTGTGTCATCAGCATACAAAAGATGCGATGACTTAGAAAAGCATGACCCAATGTCATTAATGTATAAAATAAATAAAAGTGGGCCCAAATGGGATCCCTGGGGCACACCGGAACCGATAGCTAAAAATCTAGAGGTGTAGCCTTTCAGTGCGACAGCTGACTACGGTTCTCGATATATGACTTGATCCACCTATGGAGGTCGCCGTCTACACCAATTTCCGATAATTTGTTTAAAAGTAATGTGTGATTAATTTTATCAAAAGCTTTTGAGAAATTGGTGTACACTGCGTCCACCTGAAAGCCGGCTTCCAAGTTTTATTTAAATAATACTGTAGTGTGAGCTGCGCTCGCCCCCCCCCCCCCCACACACCCAACATGTACATTATAAATAGCCTTAAGTTCTTATATTAATAGAGAGTATTCACTCGCAACACCCGTGTATGACTTCTCCCCAAGCTCCTACCTTCACAATACTTTGTTGCAAGATAACAAATTGCAATAGTCATATCCACATTAATGTTGTTCATTATTTTTTTATTAAGTCCCGAGTATCATGATAATGTTGATCCGCTCTCTGACCGCATGCGTGTCTCGTGCAGTTCGTTCTTCCCGCGCGGGTTCCTGTGGGACGAGGGGTTCCACGGGCTGCTGCTGCAGCGCTGGTCGCCCGAGCTGCTGATGGACGTGGCCGCGCACTGGCTCGACCTCACCAACGTCGAGGGCTGGATCCCGCGCGAGCAGATCCTCGGTGAGCTGGTCTGGGGAGCGGCCGCATAGATATCACGTGTATTTATAATTAGATGGTATAATCTTTTTAAAGAAAATATTCGGAATTTCATTTTTGGGTTTTACTCTAAAACCTCACGTGTCGCCAGGGGGTAGGAGAGGTGTTAAAGAGTTGGAACAAGAAGCATCACGCGATTAAAGTGAGTAAAAATTCCCGCGATTCCTAAGATCAAAGAATCGAATTGCTTTAAAATTCCAGAGAAATAATGCGTTGTTTGGGAGAAACGTGTCAAAATGGTGTTGTGGAGCGCCATCTCGATCTGTCTCGTTTTTTTTTATCCCGTTCTGGTTTTTCGCTTTTATATATTACATTGCTATGTAGCAGTATATCGTCGTAAAGGAGGATGGACACGTATTATCTTAGGAGAATCAAGTATAGGCACTTCTGTACCTAGTTATTCTGATTTCTGTGGTATGCAGACATGAGTCCTCATGGCGTTGTCGCGCCGGACACGCTGACAGGTCTCTCGGCCCGCAGGAGCGGAGGCGCTGGCCCGAGTGCCGCCGGAGTTCGTGGTGCAGAGCAACGCGGCCGCCAACCCGCCCGTGCTGCTGCTGACCGTGGCGCGGCTGGTGCGCGCCCGCCCGCAGCTGTTCCAGCCGCACTGGCCGCTGCGCCGCACGCTGGACCGCATGTTCACCAGGCTGCAGGTGCCCCGTCATCATCACCGTCGCGCGGCCGGTGCTGGTGATGACGATGATAAGGATATAATTAAAATTGTACCAGTCAGTGTCTAACACAAAAAAAAACAGGTACCTTACGTGCAAAACCATGTACGCCATAATAATGCGCTACCATAATAATGTACGACCTAACGATAATGGATTCCGATTATCGGGTCGTAGATTGTCCGTACACTCGCGAGAAGTACAGTCAGCAGCAGAAGTAGCCAAGCTACCGGAGCTGTCGCAATGATCTGCACAAGCTCTTATGTCTATAACAATAGAGCCGTGCTTGGGTCGCTTAACTTCTCTCGCTGATGCTTGCACGTGGCCGGCAGTAACCCTCGCCCTCGCCCGCAGGCGTGGTACCAGTGGCTGCAGGCGAGCCAGCGCGGCGAGCAGCCGACCGCGTACCGCTGGCGCGGCCGCGAGCGCGACTCGCTGCAGCTGAACCCCAAGACGCTCGCCTCGGGCCTGGACGACTACCCCAGGTGACCCACACGGCGGCTGCAGGCGAGCTAGCGCGGCGAGGAGCCGGACACACCCCGAACCCCCCCCCCCCCCCCCGAACGAACCCCCAACCCACCCGAACGAACCCCCAACCCCCTGGAACCCCCAAACCCCCCGAACGAACACCGATCCCCCTAACGAACCCCCAACCCTCATTATCAGTACAATACGTCATGATACGCTGCGTGCTCGGAGATGACTGCAAAACTAGGTACTCTATTTGAGAGTAGTTTTTGTTGCCTCACTTTTAGGTGCGCTCGCGGGTTCTGATTTGTTGTGTATTCTGAGAATGAACTCTTGTAAAAACCGTACACAGCGAACTGTAAAGATATGGAATCGTATCACCGGCGCACGAAAATGTGCCATTACATATATTATAACACGCACAACTACGACGTGACACTCGCACATCGAAAATCGCAGCTCGCCAATGAGCGGCGACACGCGTTATCTACGCTCGGCATTTCTCGACAATGTTCGGTCGAACCATCCAACTATCCCGCTCAGCCAGGACGGTATGTATTTAAAATGTATATTTACTTACTTTAAAAACGTAACTCTAGTGTTTTTCATATCCGTAATGGTTTCTACACCACTTCACGACACACGATGGCATATTTGCAAAATATTAAATTACGCAAAACACAATAATATTCACAATCGAAACTCCTGTGCCACAAGCCCGCATGTCACGAACGTCACGGCTGACTGGGCGGAGTTTGCTCATATATTTTTCCCCGCCCACAGCGGCACCTATTTGGTGTAGCCGTTTTTTGGGTTTAATTACGCTTCCATAGATATTATTTATCGTAGGCAGCAGGTTTATTATTTTAAAGGAACGTGACATTGTATGGAAAAATATTGGTAGTCCTCTTGATTTAATCGTCTTTGGTCGAAGTGTAATTTGCAGTATTTCTCAAATTTTAAACTGAAACGCAAATATATAAAAAGACCAGAAAATTGAATTTTCCAACTGGGATTCGAACCCAGGACCGTACCCATACCGTAGCCTCGCGCTACCAAATGCGCAATACGAACAATCTTAGTTTGCAATTTGCAATAAGCCTTTTTGGATGATATTCCAACTCTAAATTTTGTATTTTTTTTTATATTCAGGGCCTCTCACCCCTCAAGCATAGAAAGGCACGTAGACTTGCGCTGCTGGCTGTACGCAGCCGCGGACGCAATGGCTGCCATCGCAGACGTGCTACAACGGGACACCAGCAAGTCAGTATTGGTCCTTAGGGTTGCGGGTGTTTATGGGCAGTGGTGATCACTTACCATCAGGTGACCCACTTGCTCGTTTGCCGTACTCGTCGTATAGAAAAAGACATTTTTTATATAAGAGGGGTCATACGAGCAGGCAGGTGTAAAGCAATCGCCGCCGGCCATGGACACCTGCAATATGAGGGGGATCACAGATGTGTTGCCAGCGGTATGCATGCGTTTGGCGAAAAAATATGAATGCTTTTTTTTTCGAAACTAAATATTTCAGTGTTTATTTCAGGGCCATCTCGTAGAACCTTATAGGTTAGGTCAGGTTTGTTTTATAAAAATCCTGAAATGTTTGCAATTTCGGAATAAAACATATTTTGGGGAATGAATCACTTTGGCCAAGGATGATGAAAGTAAACGGATTGACGAAGCCCTTACTTCGAATCGTTCTCCGATGTTTAGTTCAAAAATGAACAAGAGATGGCGTTACTTATAACAAAGCAGCTTTTTATGCGGTTGTCGACCATTCTTTTTATATTTACAACGTCAACTAGACCAAGTTTGCTGTAATAAGTGTTCACGCGCATATTTAAATGTTGACAATGACCGAGCTAGTGTATTTTCCCCGTTTAGGTTCGAAGCCACGCGCGAGCAGCTGGGCGATGAGGACCTGCTGAACCAGCTGCACTGGTCGCCGCACACGCAGACCTATGCCGACTACGGTGAGCGCTGGTTATGATGAACATGTACAAGGAATTTCATTTCCAACCCACCTAAAGTTCAATTGTAGTTTTTGCGGGTGGTAGGACCTTGTGCGAGGTCTCACCATCTTACTTGCTAATTCTGCCGCTAAGCGTTGCTGCACTGTTGTGTTCCGGTGTGGAGAGTAAGACAGCCGGTGTAATTACGGGCACAAGAGGTTGAGGGCACTCTCTAGGTTGGCAACGCATCTGCAAACCCTCCGGTGTTGCGGGTGTCTATGGGCAGTGGTGAGCACTTACCATCAGGTGACCCAGTTGCTCGTTTGCTTTCCTCGTTGTATAAAAAAATCAAACTCTCTGGACACCAAATGTCAGGGCGAACGTTTCCGAAACGCATATGCTCATTTGCAGCTATAGATTTCTCTAGCCTCCAATCGCGGCTCACTTTCGACCAGAGCATGTAGTACGGCGCGTCATTTTGTCGCTTGTCGCGCAGTGCGTCCCTTTTATAGTGATGGAATCAGTGAAGGACGCACTGAGCGACAAGCGACAAAATGGCACGCATGCTAGCCCCCCCCTATGACAAGCGAGACGACAAGCTATGAACCAATCACGACGCATTCCCCCGGCCCGCTCGCCGCGGCTTTTTTCGTAATGACTTTCCAAGTCAATTATAGAAGATGCGGTGTCCAGAGGGTGTCACAGGCCGTTTTCATGAGGGGAAACAGTCTGTTTTAAGGTAGCCTACCTAGGGTTTTGTGAAGGAAACAAATTACAAGTTTAATATATTTATTTCAACAAAATCGGTAGACTAAATTGACAATTAGAATAGAGAATCTTAGGGGATTGAGTTCGAAGACACTTTTGAAGATACTGGGTTCGATTACACGCTAATGTGGCCTACACTTCCCTCGGGTGTCTGGATCCTCCGGCGACGGCGGAAATAGAGCGCAGGCGTCGTAGAGCAACCAGGAGTGACCAGGGGGCTCGTGTGATGACGTGGTGTTGAGATGGTGTGAAGGGAACCGTAGCGTGCCAACGGCTAGCCTCTGAGTAGGCTGCGAGAGGTCGGCAGGGGTCCGTTAGGAACCAGTAATGGGTGGAGAGATTTCCACGGGTAGCGTAGTTGCCCTGCAAATAACCTGGTGTGAGCCAAACGTCCATGGTATGCTCGCACTGCCATATTCCGCTTTCCAGTCCGACCATTCCCGAGGGAGTGGGAACCAGATTGGCAGTGCATGGCAATACGGCGGGTCATACGGATTTACAATTTAGCTAGAGTCACAGAGTCAGCTTTTACAGGTTTCTAGTGAGAGTGGATAACAGATTTACACAAAGTGACCGTTGGAACTTTAAATTCCAACCGTTCTAGGAAGACGTTAGGTTTTAAAATAAGCGCTACGTCTATAACCGTAGAGCAGTGAAATAGGGAAAGATTAAATTATAATTAACTGTCCGGAGCGCTATTAAGGTACAGTAATGCTTCGGACAGAGTAACAGAGTGGAAACCTTATAGAATTAAATAAATTACAATAAAAGACACAAGTAGTGTAACACAATGATAAAGTACAGAAACGATCAGTATTCTTACCAAGTTCTGGGCTGGCTGGTTCCACTCAGGAGTTGTAGAGAAATGTGGGGTCTCCCAGCCGTACAAGCGGTTTTATGGTTGAGTGGGACCGGATACGGACAACCAAAAGATTTTGAATTGGGCGACGCCCATGGGCGTGTCCGTGCTTCTCATTTTGAATACCAACGTATTGTTTCTGTGTAGTGTGTAATGTAGTTTTTTATGTGTTTTATGTTGGCTAAGTGCAAGTAGCGGTTGTTAATTAATTAATTTACAACCGATGCAATTTTAATTCTACTTAAATTAATATTATTCGCCTAAGTGCGGAAAAGCGCCATCTAGCGGATTATGGCGGAACTTTTTAATGTCCAATAGCTTGCGTATTGTGACAAGGGTGGTTGGTCCGTGTGTACAGCAAACTTTCACCATAAGAGCTAGCTAGAGCACAACTTAATAGAATTTACGATCTTAAATGTATTGCGAATTTCAAACATTGCAACGAAATGGGTAGCCATTTCGTTGCAAAGTAAATTAAATTCTTTGACTGTATGTTTTAAATTGGAGTTTTTATATTAAACTACGGTGGTTTCCTGCATCAATAATTTGGATTTTTTGTTTTTTACGGTTCTAGTATAATCCAAGTTTTTTTGTTTTAATTTTTGACATAATTTGTAATTTACGATTGTTAATATGAATTTTTAATTATTATTTTTTAGTTGTAAGAAACATGCTGCTTGCCAAGCTCTGGCTATTTGTATGCCTTACCTTATGGCACAACATAGTGGATACCTATAGTGTCATTCTATGGAATTTGCTAACTATGTAAACACCGCTATACTGAAATTGTCTCTGAATGATGAATTTACTATGGCGGTTTGTTTACATAGTTAGCAAGTTCCGCAGAATGACACTTTACTGAAAGTGACCTGTCATATATGTCCACATTTTTTTTTCCCACAGTTGCTCAAAAAGTGGTACATCTTGTAGCTACCTTTCATACAGAAAGTTGTATTTTTCGTACTAGTGCTTTTTACTTTTCCAAGGCGCTCCTCCGCTGTCTCCATCTGGGCGCCGGCGGGTGGTGCGGCGCCCCGCCCCCTCGTTGTAATTTTTTCGCAAAATATTAAAAAACGTCGTTTGGTACACGTGCGGAAGTGTCATTTTCACTCGTCCCGAGACTCGACCCTCGCCTGGCTCGGGCCTAGACACCTCGGGACTCGTGCATAATGACATGCTTTCCGCACTTATATCACAGAGTACTATTATCGATGTTTGACAAATAAACGTTATGAATTTGAATTAATACCAACCCGCTGCCGCGTGCCGCGCAGGGCTACACACGGACGGCGTGCGGCTGGTGCGGCAGCCCGGCCGGAGCCCCGGCGAGCCCGCGCGCGTGGTGCGGAGCGTCACCTCGCCGCCGGAGCCGCGCCTGGTCACCTCGGCCTTCGGTGAGTCCTGTCTACTCAATAAGGCCCAATAGATGGCGCTACTGTCTTCAGGAGCTAAGTATCAAATAAAGCTAACCCCGGGAATCGAACCCGGATCCTTGACATTCCGTGTCATAATATGTGTCACGGATATGTGAGTTGCATGACAATAGAAGTACAATCAACAAAAAGTAAAATCGTACACAAAAAAGCTTCTATTAAAATGACATTTTCAGTCGAATTTGTATGAATAAATCGCTTCCTCCGTCTCTCGTGCCACTAGCTCCAGCAGCTTATTACCAAGGAGCGGAGTACTCGTAGCAAAAATTTAAAGTCAATAGGAAGAGAACATTGTAATTTATCGACTTCTCCACTTATCTATTATTTTGTTTAGTTCAAATCCAACACAAATGACATGACATGCAAATGACCAAGAGCGGATTTTGGCAATAAAACAGATTAATATAACAAGAAGGAAGAACCTACTTATTGGAAGCTTTTGCAAATTTCCGGCAAAAATATTTGTTTATTTAATTTTTATTGCACAAAATACAAATGTTACGGAATAATCGTAAAAGTCGATAACAAGCGACGAGTCGAATCGATAACTGGAATAGTCGACAAAACGTTATGTTCAATCCCTCGTGAAGTTTGGTTTCTGCTATGAACTGTTCCGCTCCTTGCTTATTACTTTTAACGAACGCAACAGTATCTATTGGCGGTACGGTGGTCCTCTCAATTTAAACGTCCTTTAGACATAATGAAAACGGGATATAGACCTCGATTACCTTATTGGTTTGATGAGCTCCCGATATTTCGACGCAGTTGCATGCATCATGATCACGGGCAAACTGACGAAGCGCGGGTAGATACTAATGTTGCGAAGACCGGGCTCTGTCTGCCCGCATTTTGTCGCGCCGACTGCGCGCACTGCCACTACTATTTTGCGGGTGGTAGGACCTTGTGCGAGGTCCGTCCGGATCGCTACCACCATCTTACTCGCTAATCCTGCCGCTAAGCAGCAGTGCTTGCACTGTTGTGTTCCGGTGTGAAGAGTTAGACAGCCGGTGTAATTACGGGCACAAGAGGCATTTCATCTTAGCTCTCTTGGTGACTTACCATCAGGTGACCCACTTGCTCGTTTGCCCTCCTTGTCATATAAAAGAAAGCTATCGGTCGCGTTCTCCTGTTTTCCCGTTATCATTGTGTCTAATGCAATTAACCGCGAGTCATTTAAAACTGTTAAACGTCCTTTGTTTCACGCCGTGCCTTGATGTTCGCAGGCTATGTGTCTCTGTTCCCGATGCTGCTGAAAGTGCTGAAGCCTGAAAGCGAAAAGCTCGGCAAGATACTCCAAGACCTGGACAAACCGGACTTGCTGTGGTCTGAGTATGGACTCAGGTACGGCTAACTACTCTAGCGATGCTATAGTCAACCCACAATGACTCTGCAACGAACTGACAGCAGTAGAAATCTAAAGTTTGTTTATGGCAACACTGATTTATAGTCAAACAACACGTTTTGAACTTTTGACTAAATTAAACATAAACAGGTCACCGTTCATCCACTAGTTTTTTTTTTTACCGTACAACGGCAAAACCTACTAAACACTGGCAAAATTGTCTTCCAATGGACAGAGCCATATTTAAAAAAAAACAGCAACTTCTGATTACTACTGTCATTATTATTTACAATTAATATCTTATGCAGAGTTGTCGTGGGACGATTATAAATATAGTCCAGTGGTTCCTAGCTTTACCCTTGGAAACTGCAAGAATTTTGACGACCGGGTAGCCTAGTGGTTAAGACCCTGACCACGAAGCTTGAGGTCGACTCTTGTATGTTTAATATGAATGTGAGTATGTATTTATGTATATAAGTATGTTTGTCCCTTTTCTAGTACCCATAGTGCTTTGTCAATTGTCCCATGATATTTATTTTATTTATTTTTCGATTTTAAATTTTTATGTTATATCTACTCAGAATCACGAGCACTGACGCTTTTAATAGGTGAAAAAAAAAGTGTCCCAAAATTTTCATATAATTTTTATACTTTCATTCCACTTCCATTCCGTTACGCTCATATTAAGGCGCAATCAGCTGGGGCGTGGAATGTTGAGATATGGTGAAATAAACACGCGACCGTCGCCTGACGCGCGGGGCCACGCATCTACCCATACTCACCATTGACAGCGCGCGAAGACGGATCACAAAATTGTTTGCATAATATGGATAAGACTTTTTCACTTCGATATCAAGTAATTTAAACAGCTGCCAATTTTTTGCGTCAAAAATTACAAACTGTCATCCGCCATCTTGGATCAAGAAAATAATGTCAAATTCGAACTCACCGCAGCCAAATTGCATGAAATCGACACCAATGACCATTTTTTACGTCAAAACTGTTAAACTATCATCCGCCACGTTGGATCCGAACAGTCAAGTCGAATTCGTGCTTCGCGATCGATACCCCTTACAACTATTTGAATCAAAAAATATATAACTTTTTTTTGAGATTTAAGTAATTAACTATTTATATAAAAAAACTAGCTTATGCCCCGCGGCTTTGCCCCCGTGAAATATTTCAAAATGAGCTAGTTACCTATCCCGTGGGAATTTCGAAAAATCCCTTCTTAGTGCACCTCTAAGATACTCAAGGTATAGTTTGCCAAATTTCAAGTCTCTAGGTCCAGTGGTTAAGGCTGTGCGTTGTCTGTCAGTCAGTCACGGTACTGTTTTATAGGTATAATAGATAGATAAACCTATTACTGTGTTACATACGATTATAAATAAAACCCCGAAGCTTTAATTATTGTGCGTCGGTCTATTTGCCTAAGTCTTAGAATACCTACAAAACTATTAAGCAAACGAAATTAAACCTCAAATGAGGGTCCATAGCGTGTCAAGCGTGTGTGGCTGTTGCGTCACAGAGCAACTAGAATTACTAATATCGTTGCTTCATACGTCTCAGGTCGCTATCAAAATCCTCCCCCCTCTACATGAAACGCAACACGGAGCACGACCCGCCGTACTGGCGCGGCCAGGTCTGGATCAACATCAACTATCTCGCTCTCTCCGCGCTGCGGCACTACTCGCGCGCGGCCGGCCCGCACCAGGAGAGGGCGGGACAGCTGCACGACAGGCTGAGAGAGAACATCGTCCGTGAGTATCCTGATCTTATGAGCGCCTGGTACAGGTGTAGTGAAAAATCCTTTCCCATCATGAAAACTCGGAATTCAAATTCAAAATTTTATTCAGCAAATGACAGGTGAATGGTCTTTTACACGTAATTTTATAGAGTACCAGCGCTTTCGGAAATACCATGATTGCCAAGAAGAATGCGCCGCAAGAAACTTTGCACAAAGTATTTTTTCTAAAAACAAGTTACATTAGCTCTTACAATGCGTAACCACAGATGAATTACACAAAGAAACCTCACTGTATCATTAGAAAATAAAGAAGATAAAAAAAAATTACAGTATTTTAGAAACAAGTGTATTTTTTTTTTTATTAGAACAGCAAAACCAGAACACTTCACATTACTGGCACGTTTTAATTGACCAGGAGATGTATAGGGGAACACACGACTACTTCCGAATTATTATATTACCAAGTGACGTGTTTGTATTAAATAAATAGAGTACTTATGTTATAGTTTCTAAGTTGGTTATTTAGGAAAAATGACACCGTTTCTACATTTATATAATGGTGATGTGTAGACAGTGATTTTCCTGGCACGAACGATGCAACGCTAGTGGCTTTCTTCTGATAATTAGTTTATCGATATCTTATAAGTGGCATTATATCAATAATACCAAACCAAATCAATTTATTAATAATTTACAATCTTATTATTATTAAGTTGCGAGTAATGACGAAACTGGGCGGCATATGCTTAAACAGCAGATTTTTGTAAGTATTTGCTTTGCTTAATGTGCGATGTGAAAGAACAAAATTACAGTGATTTATGTAATTTTTTTCTTCTTCTGCGACGAATTAGGACAATGAATGTAATAAGTTTTGATTACTTACTTAACGGTTGGTATTCATCTACCTATACCGTGACGGACTGACTGACTGATTTACAGATAACGTACAGCCTAAACTACTGGTGTTTGAGACTTTGGCAAAAATACTTTGAGTATCTTGAGGTGCACAAAGAAGGATTTTTTTCTATATTCCCACGGGATAGGGAACTAGCCCATTTTGAAATATTTCACGGGGGCAAAGCCGCGGGGCATAAGCTAGTTAATTATGTAATCCTCTATGACGTTGACGTGGTACTTATAGATAAAAGTGTACGGGCCGGACTGTATAGACCCGCACTTTTTGGGGTTCAAAATAAAACGCGACGCTTTCGGCTTCTGATCGGATCCGTAGAAGAGGTTGTTTCCAGAGAGATGGCTGGCTGACGACTGTGAGAAGACTCCGAGACGACTGACTACCCAGCGCCGCGCGGGCTCTATTTATACTGCTCGGGCGAGAGCGGGGGCCCGGGGCGCCGGGTTCGTTTGTCCTTCTCACACTCGGGCGAGCGTGGGGGCCGGGGCCGGATCCGATACTATTTTATTTCTCTTTCTATTACTATCTATTTACATGAGCTTAGCCTATTTTTCTATACGATACTTATATAACTATTATAATATAATCTTAACCTATCTTAAACTATAATTACAAACTAATTGGACTGCGCTGTCCCGCACATTTCTCCCGCCGTTCATCGCCGTGGTGATGAAGTTTCTTCCGCGTGCTGGACCGCAGTCGACTGGTGCACCGCCGTAGGCAGGACAGCCAGTTTCTTTGTGGGGCGTCGAAGCACGCCGCCCTTGGTCGCCACGTCCGCAGCTCGCACGATGCCGTCGGCACCGGGGTACGTGGCGGTGACGATTCCCCGCGGCCATGTGTTGCGTGGAAGGGTGCCGTCGACGATAAGGACTAGATCGCCGACGGACAGCGCGGGGCCGCGCCCTTGCGGCTCCCGCCGGTGTTGGAGTTCTGGGAGATACTCCCGTATCCATCTCGCCCAGAACAGGTCGGCGAGTCTTTGTGATGTGCGCCAGGTGGCGCGTCCGACGGTATCACTTTCTTCGAAGGTCCCAGGTGTCGGTGCCCAGGCAGAGCCCCCGAGGAGAAAATGATTCGGCGTGAGTGCCTCAGGGTCGTTTGGGTCCACCGACACGTGGGTCAGTGGCCGGCTGTTGACCGTAAATTCGGCTTCGGCCAACAGCGTGATGAGCGTCTCTTCTTTAGGGTGCCGCTCGTGTAGCGTCACCTCTAGTGCGGCTTTGGTTGCCCGCACCAATCTTTCCCAGGCTCCGCCCATGAACGGGGCTCCCGCGGGGATGAAGCGCCAACTGATGTGTCTTCGCACCGCCTCTTCCTCCGTGGCGGTGTCGAGGGCTCTTCTTAGTTCCTTATCGGCGCCCCTTAGGTTAGTCCCGTTGTCGGACCAGATCTCTGTAGGACATCCGCGGCGTGCGATCATGCGTCGTAGTGCCATGATCGCGGAGTCCGTTGTCAAAGAGTGCGCCATTTCTAGATGTATGGCGCGGGTTGTGAGGCATGTGAATAGAGCTACGTATCTCTTCTGGTGGCTGCGGCCCACGGTGACACTTAGTGGGCCGAAGTAGTCGACCCCGGTGTAGCTGAAGGGCCTCTGGTGATGTGCGAGGCGGCAGAGTGGATGGTTTCCCGTGGGTGGTGTTGGTGGCACGGCCCGCCTTATGCGGCAGGGCAGACAACTGTGAACGACTTGGCGTGTCGTGGGTCGCAGACGAATCACCCAATACTTCTGTTTCACTTCGTTTACAGTAGGTTCCACTCTTGCGTGGCTGAGTTTCCTGTGAATGTAGTCTATCAGCAGTCTTGCTATTCTATGTCGGCCATCTATGACGGGTGGTCGTTTGGCTTCTTCTGCGATGTCTATTGCGGCGGCGATTCTGCTCTTCAACACCATTAGGTCGTTGTCAATGGCGACTGCTATTGTCTTCAGTTTGCTATTAGCCGGCAGAGGTTGGTTAGCTCGCAGGGCTTTTAGCTCTTCGACGAAAGTTTGTTCTTGAGCCGCTTGCAGTAATATTTTTTCGGCACGTTGCAGCAGGTCAACGCTAACTTTGATGAAGTTACGCGTCGGAGTCGTTGGCGGTATTCGATGTTCTATATTCCTCGTGGTGGGTGCAGCTTGATGTCGCCAATCGGGATCTGACTTGCTATTCGCCTTCGTTCTCTTGTAGTTGACTATTTCTGTTCTTCGGCAGAGTTCTATAAATTGCAGAACTCTAGCTGTCGCTCCTCTTAATCTTTCCCATTTCGAGAAACGGCTTGCCTCAGGAACTGCTTCGCTTGCAACTATCGCAACATTTTGGTGTGTTGCAAAGTTGGTTCTTTCTTCATCAGTCAGGATGGGCGTCTCTTTGTCTGCTGATGAAGGCAAGACCTTTTCTTCTGGCCACTCTTCCGGTGGCTGACGCAGAAAGGCTGGGCCCTCGTACCATCTATGATTCTTTGTAAAGTTCTCTGGTACGTCCCGGGTTGCATCGTCCGCAGCGTTTAAATTCGTTGGTATCCATCGCCATTCGTTGACTTTACTGGTCTCTTCTATTGCAGCTATGCGGTGTGCAACGAACGGGCGATAGGTGCGTGAGCCGCTGCGGATCCAGTGTAGCACTGTCTTGCTGTCCGTCCAGTAGATGGTGCTGTCTATTCGTTGTCTATGTTCTTTTTTCACTACTTCAGCCATGCGCGTGCCCATTACCGCTGCTTGGAGCTCCAGTCTCGGGATCGATGTGAGCTTCAGTGGGGCGACGCGCGCTTTGGCTAGCACTAGCGATGTGTACACCCGACCGTCGGGTTGTTCGGCGCGCCAATACAGCGCCGCGGAGTAGGCTGACTCGCTGGCGTCTGTCATTACGTGCAGCTGTAGGTTGGAGGCGTCGCTGAACCCTGGGTAAGCGCGGGGTACTGACACATCCCGTAGAGCTTTTAGATGTGTCAGCCATTCTTTCCACTGATCGGCGAGATCGTTGGGTAGTCGCTGGTCCCAATCTATGCCCCTGCGCCATGCTTCTTGTAGCAGACTCTTCGCTCTTATTGTGACCGGTGACGCGAAGCCCATGGGGTCATATAATGACATTACTATCTTTAGTGCTTCACGTTTCGTCGGCGTTCCGGTCTCGAGGACGGCTGGCGGGATGCGTGCCAGGTCCAGGTTAAAGCTTAGTTCGTCTGTTCCGGGTCTCCAGATAAGTCCCAGGACACGTTCGCTCGGGCCGCCGTCGTTGAGCTTAACGGCGTTCGGCTGTTCGGATGTGGCCTTCATGGCTATCATCACTTCCGCGCTGTTTGATGTCCAGCCGCGGAGGTTGAAGTTTCCCATCTCGTGTATCTGTTTGACGGCAGACGATGTGTCGATGGCTTCTTTCACTGTCTTGAAGCTATCTAAGTAGTCATCGACATAATGATTTTCTATTATTGCCGTTGCGGCTCTATTATCTATGTTTCGATGCTTCATGGCGTTGAAATTCTTTACGTATATCGCAATTGATGGAGAACACGTCGCTCCGAAAATAAGCGACGTCATTCTATATTCGGTGGGTGGCGTGTCGCCTCGCTCTGCTCCTCTCCACAAATATCTTAGTGCGTCTCTATCTTCTTCTCGCACTTTGACTCGCATAAACATCTCTGCTATGTCGGCTGTTACTGCCACCGCATGTTGTCGGAATCGCATCATAACACCCGGCAGTGACTGCAATAAATCTGGGCCGGACATTAGGTGATCGTTGAGTGACGTCCCCTTTGTTTTTGCCGCCGCGTCGTGCACCACCCTGAACTTGTTGGGTTTCAGAGGGTTAATGACTCCGAAGTGAGGTAGATACCAGGTTCGTCCCGGCGTTGTGGTAGCGGGAGCTGGCTCGGCGTACCCCTTCGTCACGAGTTCTTCCATTTGCGTTGCGTATTTCTCGCGTAGTTCTGGATTCTTGTCTATCTTCTTTTCAACGCTGTGGAGGCGGCTGAGCGCGTTGTCGTAATTGCGTGGCAGTTCTATTTTCTTGCTGTTCCACAGCAGGCCAGCTTCGTACACGCCCGGCTCCACTTCTCTAACTGTTGCTTCCATAATTTTTCTCGCCTTTTCTTCCGGGTCGCTCGTTGGACGCGCAGGCTGGATGGCGAGGCTATCTATTGAGAAGAATCTTTCCATCTGTTCTTCGATCGTCTCTTGCTTTTCGTGCAAGAAGTTTACGCACGCTCCCAGCGCACGTGTGTGTGCGCCGTGCAGGACCCACCCCAGCGGGGTGCGGGAGGCTACTGGCTGGTTACGACGGCCGCGTCGCATTTGTTGCGCCACTAACAGGTGCCAGTTATCTTGGCCTATGAGGATTTTCGGACGGCCACACGTGTAGACGAGTTGGTTTCTTATGTCCTGTAGATGACGACATTCGTTGACCGTTCCCTCGTCGACTCGCTGCGCAGATAGTGCAAGGTTCCTCATCGTTCGCGCTTGGATTGCATATTTTCGACCTGCGCCTGTTAGTTCTATCTTCACTCGCTGACTCCGTTTTTGTTCAAAAGTGGAGTCCGATATGGCATCAATGCGCAGAGGGTCAAGCGGTCCCTCCGCTCCGACGTCCTCGGCCAGCTGGCTATCTATGAGGGTGACCGTTGAGCCGTCGTCGAGCAGGGCCCAAGCTTCTTTCGTGCCCAGAGGCCCGGACACTTTTACTGGTAAAATCTTCAGAAAAGAGTGTGGTCCGCAAGCCCATGCACAGGTCACTGTTTCAACTGGCGTTTCCTTCTTGTTGTCGCAGACTTTCTTCACGGTGACCTCTTCGTCTGTGTGTAGAAGCGTGTGGTGCCATCTCTCGCAACCGTCGATCGCACATTTTCTTGCTTTGCACGTGTGTGCATATTTTCTATATCGCAAGCAACGAAAACATAGTCGCTTTTCTTTCGCAAATTCCCAGCGCTGTGCGGGCACCGCTTGTGTAAACTTTGCACATTCGGGGGCGGTGCTGTGAGTTCCGTGGTTGCACACTGGACATTGTTTGCGTTCTATGGCAGCAAGCGTTCGATGCGTTGGCGGCCGGCGCTCTTGATACTGCGGTTGCGCCGACTGTACTATTTCTGGCGGAGCGAACGGCGCGCAGATATCAGCCTCTCGCTGTAGGAAGCGGGAGAGTTTCAGCAGGTCAGGCTCTTCTTGAGGTTGGCCCGCCACAAATTCGAACCATCTATATCGCATGTTCATGCCGAGCTTCTCTGTCACGTGTTTCGTGACTTCCGGGTTGTACATATAGTGGGCTCTATCCAAAGCGCGTAGCGTAGCCACTATATTACACACTTTATTCGCGAATATGCAAATGTCTCTTGGGTTGTCCGTTGGCCGCGGCAGCGACCGCAAGCGTTCCAACTCGGCGAGCGCGATGGCGTCGGGACGCCCGAACCGATTTTCCAATACTTTAAAAATGTCACTTGCACATGCACCACTTATCAACAGTTCTTCTATCGCTTCGCGCGCACGTCCTTTTACACTGTTGCGAAGTCTATAAACGTTTTCACTATCACTGAAACTATTCACTGTATCTATATACGCTTTCCTGAACGAAAGCCAGTATTGGTGCGAGCCCATAAACACTGGTAAGTCCACAGGTTTCCGCTGTTGCTGCTGGCCCGCGGTAATGGCCATGGTGATGGCCGTCGTGAGGTCGGCAAGCGGGTTAGGAGACCGCTGCATGACCTGGACTGCTCCCGCCGGTGCTTGCATTCCGTTCGGCGGTATGGCACTATGTAGCTGCTGCCTCGGCGTCGCTGCGGCACCGAGCCACACGCCTGGTGCAGGCTGGGGCGCTGCGGCTTGGTTGTTGCGGGTGCCGAGCTCCTGCTCAGGCGTCGCGGTATTGGCGGGGTCGCCCCCCGTCGGTGGCATGTTGGCCCCGAGCCCTTGCCCGGGCGCCGTCGCGGGACTTCTTTCCGCGTGCAGTTGTTGCTGATGCTGCTGCTGTTGCTGTTGTGCGCCGAGCCATCGCTCCAGCGCCATCGAGTTGGCAGGGTCGCCCCCTGCCGGTGGCACGTAGGCGCCGGGCTCCGGCCCGGGCGCCGCGAAGTTGGCGGGGACGCCCCCCGCCGGTGGCATGTAGGCACCGGGCTCCGGCCCGGGCACCGCGAAGTTGGCTGCGTCATGCTGCCTGGGTGCAGGAATTGGAGACCTGTGTCCCGAGACCCTCGTACTTTGGTCGACCCAATCCTGCACCCTTCTCGCCCGGTTGGGCTCTTCGGCCGTGTCTTCAACGACCGTGTCCTCGTCCTCGCTGTCCTCATTTTCTATAGTTGCGAGTTTCGCTCTTGCCAGCTCCATCTGTAGCCTGATCAGCTCTTGTCGCACTATTGCAGCGCGATATGCCTTGCTGCTCTTCTTCTTGCGCGCTGACGATGTAGCAGCGAGGTCGCTCTTCTCACTCGGCGGCGGCGGTGGCTCGAACGTGCCGGGGCCCGCAGGTGATCCCAGTGCGGCGTCCGCCCGCGGGGTCGCAACCCCGAGGTTGATAGCCAACAGTGCAGCCGTTGCCCGCGCGTCGAGTGGTCTGGCCACCACGGTAGGAGTGGTGCTTCTTGGCGGTTGAGTCGTCGCTGTGACCGCCGACGGTGGTGGTGGCGGAGGTGGAGGTATCGGTGTCGGCCCCATGCGTGTGCTCTCTGCGGCGGTCCGTGTGGAGACTGCAGACGTAGTCGCGGAATCGGCGGTGATGCCCGCAGACTCGGACGGCGTCGTATAGGCGGCGGCTGTGATGCCGCTCGACGCAGACTCGCCTCTTCTTCCGACGGAGCGCGTTACCGGCATCGCGAAACTATCCGGTTCGACTGGACCAATGTACGGGCCGGACTGTATAGACCCGCACTTTTTGGGGTTCAAAATAAAACGCGACGCTTTCGGCTTCTGATCGGATCCGTAGAAGAAGTTGTTTCCAGAGAGATGGCTGGCTGACGACTGTGAGAAGACTCCGAGACGACTGACTACCCAGCGCCGCGCGGGCTCTATTTATACTGCTCGGGCGAGAGCGGGGGCCCGGGGCGCCGGGTTCGTTTGTCCTTCTCACACTCGGGCGAGCGTGGGGGCCGGGGCCGGATCCGATACTATTTTATTTCTCTTTCTATTACTATCTATTTACATGTGCTTAGCCTATTTTTCTATACGATACTTATATGACTATTATAATATAATCTTAACCTATCTTAAACTATAATTACAAAGTAATTGGACTGCGCTGTCCCGCACAAAAGGATTGTCGATGTTATTATTATGACAAACACTAGCCACACGGCGTTCGTGCCAGGCAAGGACAATAAAACCAAGAGGACTGTCAACGGCTATACAATGTCGCGTTCCTGTAAAATAATGGTACAGAGACCCCTCCGTAGTAAAACTAGCTACGGCAGGCTTATTATTTCAGAGGAACGCGACATCGTATAGACACTGCCAGCCCTCTGGTTTTATGATACTTGGTGCCAGGGAAATCTCTAGGTCTAAATGATGAGTCAGTTCCACTCTTGACTTTGTAAATGGTCGGCAGGCAACCTGCTCTCCGAGTACCGCCGGACCGGCTACTTCTGGGAGCAGTATTCCGGCGAGGACGGCGCCGGCTCCGGCTGCCGGCCGTTCACCGGGTGGACGGCTTTGCTGACGCTGATAATGGCCGGGGAGTACTAGCGCGTTCACAAGGAACTAGTGATTTATGACAACACGTGAAGACTGCCGTGAGACTCGATCGTAGTGAAACCCATGCATAGCCAGATTGTCATAGTAAAAAGTCATCAGGGAGCCAAGATCTGTTCAAAGCACGGACCGACCACCCTCTGGACACCGCATCCTAATCCTAACTAATATTATAAATGCGAAAGTATCTCTGTCTCTCTGTCTGTCTGTTTGTTACCTCTTCACGGGAAAACCGCTGCACCAATCTAGATGAAATTTGGTAAGAAGATAGTTTGAATATTGAGTAATAACATAGGCTACTTTTTATTCGGGAAAATTGTATAGTTCCCGCGGGATAGCGATAACCGAAATCTACGCGGACTAAGTCGCGAGCAACAGCTGGTCTTCTATAATTTACTTGGGAAGTCATTACGAAAAAAGCCGCGGCGAGCGGGCCGGGGGAATGCGTCGTGATTGGTTCATAGCTTGTCGTCTCGCTTGTCATCTGGTCGAAAGTGAGCCGCGATTCGAGGCTAGAGAGATTTGTAGGTGCAAATGAGCATATGCGTTTCGGTAACGTTCGCCCTGGCATTTGGTGTCCAGAGAGTGGTTGGTCCGTGATTAAAAGAGACATGTTTATTTTCAGTAGGTGGGTGAGGGACAGTGCCCATACAAATTTGTCCATGGTCCTTTTTGTTTAAACATCAAATGCCTGTAAATGGAAAGTGTACTTAAAGTGTTTACTTACAAGTTTAGTAACTGGGCGTTTTCGGTGAATCATGGATTAGTTAACTATAGTTAGCAGTCGTCACAAAGCTGACGGTTAATGTCAGACATACATTTCGTCACAAAACTGACCATTAAGACGTGATTTAAACACTTAAGTAGCGCTTGACAGAACAAGTTCAATGAAAATGCCCAACTACTGTGAAAATGTATATAATCGTCTCCTTCATAGACATACATATATTCCCAGATCCTTCAGTCAGCTGAATGAGTCTTTGGTACATTGAGTGTGAAAAACTAGTGATTTAAGAAAATGTCAACATGTCAATATAATAGACTGAGGTTAGCTGTCACTGCCAGTGCCAGCGGTCAAGAAGTCACTCGGTGATCTCGTTTACGAGTGGGTGGGGTCGTATTTGATATAGGCATGAGAATTTTAGTCACCGGTGAGATTCAAAAATACCAACTTATTAGAAATCACTGATTTTAGTCACCGGGTGAGATTCAAAAATCAATCCCCTGACCATAGCGATTCAGTATTCGCTAAGTTATTTGAAATAAACTGAAACGTGAATATATAGGAGTTTTTCGCTGCTGCCACTGAGTGCTCGGATGGCGCAGTTGGTAGCGCGACACCACGGCGCGGTGGAGGTCCTGGGTTCGAATCCCAGTTCGAGAATTTATTTTTCTGATCTTTCTGTATATTTACGTTTCAGATTGAAATTTGAGAAATAGACCCATAGTCGTCGAACGGAAACGAATAGGTGTGCTACAGGGAATTTAAACTCCCTATGGGTCTACCAGCTGAGTAGCGTAGTTGTGTGGGTCAGACTATTTAGCGATATGTCATACGTATTTAAGGTCCCATTGTGATGTATGTAAATGACATTTTTCAATTATTTTATGTAGTTTAGTTACTTTAGTTACCCTGCCAATAACGTATGGTTGATAAATATTTCGGTTAGGTATTAGGTAATAGCAGTTTATGCAACTGTTACATAATGAGTGTTTTAAGACCTAATTATGTAGAGTTGCATACATTTTTTTATCTACACACATATTGTAAGTACTATAAGATGGGTTCAGAAGCCGAAGGCATATCATACCCACACCTGTCACGAATTAGACTTTTTTTATTGTAAATTATGTTGGTTTTTGCAGATGTCTCAAATTTGACACTCTTAAAGACGTCGAATTCGTTATCGAAAAGTCGTTACTGCTGGCGGCGAGCAGTCGACGACATGCTGAAATGCTGGTCATTTCATACGGTTTCTGAACGCATTATACACTTGGCTGGCACATATGTATAGTTTCTGAGCACATTAAATTTACACTTAAAATATACTTACCATAGAAAAAATAGAACTTTGCTTTTTTTTTGAAATCGGTTAAAAGTATCGAATCCATATCGTATTTGCTGAAAGAGAATAGGTATGTTAGTACCAACTGTCGAGCACGACTTTTCGAAACCTGCGTCACGTAAAATCGAATAGTAAATGTTGTAGAGTTTGTATGAGGTTTGGAACAGCGCCCGCCCGTGAGCGTGTTTGGAACAAAAATTTAATATAAGGTTTCTCGATCTCCGTAACGTTACGCAGCATTCGTAAAGTCGTGCTCGACCCTCTGAATCGTAGAAAGACTGCGTTAAATACTTAAAGGTTAGAGCGAAGTTTAGGTACATTTGGTGGTATCCTACTAATACCTACAATAAGTGTGAAAGTTTGCGAGTGTGTAAGTGTATGTAAAGGCCGACTTACACTAACTTTGGTGAGACTAACCCCGAGGTTAACTTGACACATTTGTATGGTAATGATATCCGCCCGCAGTAGAACTAAGGTCACCGACATAGCCCGAAGAATCGCGAATCTTAAGTGGCAGTGGGCGGGGCACATTGCTCGCAGGGCCCTATTTCATCATCTTTACAATTGTCAGTTTTATATGACAATTCGAACTACATTTTTTTGACAATGTGAACCGCGCTAAAACAAAAGCGCTTCAAGTCAGCAGTTGACACCGAACTGTCATCGAAAAGTGACAATTGTAACTTTGGTGAAACAGGGGTCTGGACTGATGGCCTATGGGGCCAGAAGGTTCTCGAATGGCGTCCGCGGACCGGGAGACGAGCTGTCGGTAGGCCTCCAACAAGACGGAGCGACAACCTGGTAAATATCGCGGGATCGCGGTGGATGCGGAAAGCACAAGACCGGTTTGAGTGGAGAGCCGCGGGGGAGGCCGCCGGCCAGCAGTGGACGTCTTTCGGCTGACATGATGATGATGATGATTTGTATCTCCTGACGTTACGTTAATCTAGGTCAGTGCAAGTCGGTCTTACTAGCCTAGGCAAGCTTAACTTACGTTTTTGATACCGCTTAAGGTAGGGGTTTATAAAAATGAAAAGGGACTTCATGATGGAGGACCTTACACGAGGTCCGTCCGCATCGCTACCACCATCTTACTCGGTAATTCTGCCGCTAAGCAACAGTGCTTGCACTGTTGTGTTCCAATGTGGAGAGTAAGGCAGCCGGTGTAATTACGGGCACAAGAGGCATTTCGTCTTAGCTCTCTAGGTAGGCAACGCATCTGCAAAGCCCTGGGGTTGTGAGTGGATATGGGCCGTGGTGATCACTGACCATCAGGTGACCCACTTGCTCGTTTACCTTCTTTGTCGTATAAAAAAAAGTATGAATAGTGACTCGGTAATTTGCTCTTATATGAAGCCTGAATTTCTACGGCTAAATTTAAAAGCATATCAACCGATTTAACTGTGCAATAATTATAATAATTAATGTAACAATTAGACACCATAATACTGATAGGTTTGCAAATTGCACAATGTCTACAATTATTTTTGTGTGTAACGAAGGCTCTAAACAATTTTGTCGACGGTTAATTTGTGTATATTGTGTAAATATTAATAAATTGTTACCAATAAAATACTTCTAGAATTTTATTTTCCCCGTGACATACTTGTTTTTCAACCGTGGATGTCCTGGATACTCTTCTCAAAAGCCATAGAATATCTCCACTCACACATTTAATCCGTTCATTTCAAGTTTTAAAATTCAACGGTCAAATTTGCACGTTTTTAAGAAAAACAAAGACACTACTTAAAATTGTTTTAACTTGTCGAGGAAAACATATTGCTAACGCTAATAAAATAAATATTTTTACATGTATTTTTTTTCCAATTTGACTAAGAATTACTGAAAAACGCGAGTGGCAGTTTGACAGTTAATTCAAATGTTAAAAATAAACTACGTATAGTGGATGGATTGGGATGATTCTACACTGAATCATCGCTGAACATACAGACAAATTAACCCTATTCGACATCGGTTAAAAATAAAACAACTGCGTACTCACAATTAATAATTACTTTATTCACGTAATTTTTTACTGTAAGTAAAATATATTCTATCTTCCGGCCGCGCAGAATCATGTGGTTGCATTGAAGTATACAAACACCCCCACACGGCACTGCTCTTACAAAGACCTTTACATTACTTCGATAGAAAAACATTTAAAATGAATCAACACTGAATACACATTTCAACTTATCAAATCCATATCACGGCACAGCTACTTAAGAAAGTATTGAAATGTAGATTTTATTTTAAAGAAAATACATAATTTTGATTTGCAATTGGCAATTGTATACATATGGCAATGAGTTCAATACTTCAATGCTTTATACAGAGTATCAAGACAGGTGGAGAAGAGACAAGATGGCTGCGTCGCTGCGAGGTATATGATATACGATTTTTCATGCAAACCCTCCCTCCGACCACTTCCACATAAAATAGCGTATATCACACAGACTAATCCGTCAACTACTACCACTACGATATCAACGCGTTTCGCCTCTATGCGAGTCATCATCAGGAAAAAAACATCTCTTTACCATCATGTAAAACTCAAAATATTATCCATCCAAAATTGTTGCACTTCCAGTAAAAATAATCACAAAATATATAAAGATAACTAATAAAAAACTTAATTTAATATAACAAAAAGTATTTAAATACATAATTCAAGTCTATACGAAGTAACATAAAACCCCTTGTTGAAAAAAGAAAAACAATTAAACATTATGTTAATCCCAAATCACAAAACATTACATTCAACTCAAAAATTCCACTTACAAAGCTTTTTTTTCAACATTTTCGTTTTTTTTTCACCTATCTAGTTTATAATTCAATTTGATAACCTACTTATTCTACTATACAATGTTTGAATGATTTTTTTTCTCATTTTTTGCTCATTATTGTTTATAAAACGTCACAGGGCGGGCCAGCCGCATTTTCCAATTTTTATGTATGTACAACAAAGTTATAATTAATATCAAGTTTTTATAAACACAAATTCATTTACAATGTTAAAATCTAGGCATTATGTGCAATTTATATGTGGCTAACTTTACACTAAATATTTTTTTCTGTAACATCAACAAAATCGTGTGACCTAGCAAGCAATAAAATCAAATAGTAAAACGATATTGAAGAAAACCTAAACCATTTTAATTTCTGAAACTATAATCGTCACTAATGAGTGATTACTGTTTATTTTCGAAAGATATCTGACAATTTTTTTTACATGTATTATTATCTGCGAAACCGGCTTAAGGTTTCTATACCTTAATTGAGATTCAAATATTAATTTACAAAATAAAGTTGATTCTTAGCTTCAAAAATGCACACATTTTTAACAGTTATGACATTGGTTATATGAACGTGAAATAGGTACTTTATTCGTACCTTTTGTGAGAAAAATGTCATCATTGATTTGGTGATTAAATTATGAATATAAAAAAAACATTCAGCAGCATCGGCTAACATACAAAAAAAACTCTTAACCTATCCGAAGAGTAATTAACATAGCAGTAAAAAAATACAGTCAAACTTCGATAAAATTCGATGAGTGAATCAACTTTTTCTCTTACCAAACGCCTGTTACTTTAAGGGTGAAATCGACGAGCGATATTTATCGCGAGCCTGGCTGCCTTCTCATAATACCGCGGGTTTACCGTGATACACGAGCGAGTTTTACCGGCGAGCCCATAAAACTAACTAAGCTCGCCCGTCGATCACACCCTTCAGGTTTATACGTTGCGAAAGACAGGCAGACTATGTTTGCGAATTCGTACATATCTACTCAGAAACCGAAGATTGCCGACCGAGTCTTCGTGCCACATCAAGAAACGTAAATTAATATTTAGTCGCATATCAATGACGACAGCTCATAAGTTCAAGTTAAACAAATTAATTAACATCTCTGAGTGTGACAGTAAATAATAGGACCACCATAAAACAGTAAGAAAGTTGATCCACCCAAAGCAAAATTTTCTAACAAAACTATTAAACTAACAAATGATCTACTTACAAAATAAAATATTATGACGAGACATTAAATAACATTACTCTAGATTAGTATAGGCACGGGCACAACTAGAATTAAAAGTTTTCATGTTTATACCTACACAGCCTGAAGGGTGTGATCCACGGGCGAGCTTTACCGCGAGCCTGGCTGCCGCCTCACAAGACCGCGGTTTATCCGTGATCCGCGGGCGAGCGTTACCGCGGTAAAAACTACCGCAAGCCTGGCTGCCGTCTCACAAGACCGCGGTTTAGCCGTGATCCGCGGGCGAGCGTTACCGCGGTAAAAACTACCGCGAGCCTGGCTGCCGTCTCACAAGACCGCGGTTTAGCCGTGACCCGCGGGCGAGCGTTACCGCGGTAAAAACTACCGCGAGCCTGGCTGCCGTCTCACAAGACCGCGGTTTAGCCGTGATCCGCGGGCGAGCGTTACCGCGGTAAAAACTACCGCGAGCCTGGCTGCCGTCTCACAAGACCGCGGTTTAGCCGTGACCCGCGGGCGAGCGTTACCGCGGTAAAAACTACCGCGAGCCTGGCTGCCGTCTCACAAGACCGCAGGGTACTGCCGTGATACAAGGGTGACCATGACCAGGTACTCATACTACTAAAATTTTGAGACTTGGGGCCAGATTTACCACGTGCTGATAAATTTCCTGATATCCTATCAGATTGCATTTCTTTTACCTACCTGATCGCTCTAACTGGCAGAGTTATGGTGTAACAGAGAAAAAATATAAGTTGGATATATTTGTCAGCTATTTTATTATGACATAATGATATAAAGGCTGCATTCCTGCTGCATTGTAACTGCCGACTGCACATACGTCGAAATGAAACGGCTCTAAACCTCGAAATCTTAATAACATGAGCGAAAATAGCGAAACTTATATTATACAATATTCATTAGTATACTAACTATTAGATTATGAACTAGACCTTATTATCTAATCACATTATGTCCCTTATTTGACTTAAAACTATTTATTTTTATCAGTCGTAAATATATTCTTATAACGCTAACTATGGCTTCACACTATCAAGTATTTTACAACCTTAAGTGTTAACTTTCAAAAGTTACAAAGCTCTACTAAGAAATCGAACTTTTAAGTGACTCTATCATGGACTATTAAACCAAGAGGACTGCCAATGCCTATACAATGACGCGTTCCTTTAAAATAATAAGCTTGCTGTAGCCAGTTTCACTGTAAGAGCTCAAATTCAAAATTTAATCAGCAAATAGGCAGTTGAATGCTCCTTTACGCGTCCTTTTTTTTAGTCTACCAGCACTTTCGGAAATACCATGATTGCCAAGAAGAATCATTCATTCCGTATGGCCCTTAGACCACTGCTTAACACATCAGCGCCATCTGTGAACTCAAAGAAAAAACTAGAGATATTCTGTTAAGCAGAAGTCTCAGTGCCACACGAAATGAATCAATCATGGTCTTTCCGAAAGCGCTGGTAGACTAAAAAAAGATGTAAAAAAGCATTGAACTGCCTATTTGCTGATTTTTTTTTTTTAATTTGACCTCTTATAGTGAAACTGGCTACACATAGCATAGCATAGCATAGCATAGCCGGTGTAATTACGGGCACAAGAGGCATTTCATCTTAGCCCTCTAGGTTGGCAACGCATCTGCAAACCCTCCGGAGTTGCGGGTGTCTATGAGCAGTGGTGATCACTTACCATCAGGTGACCCACTTGCTCGCTTGCCTTCCTAGTTGTATAAAAAAAAAGCATACTTATTATTTTAAAAGGCACGCGACATAGTATAAACATCGGCGGTCTTCTTGATAATTATTCGTCCATGTTAACACTAAGTTCACCGGCAGCCATGCTGTAAGCTAACAAGCACAGAACTACATGGGTCGAGCACGACTTTACGAATGCTGCGTAACGTAAAATCGAATAGTAAACGCTGTCGAGTTTGTATGAGGTTTGGAACAGCGCCCGCCCGTGAGCGTGTTTTTAACTAAAATTTAGTATGAGGTTTCTCGATCTCGATACGATAACGTAACGTTACGCAGCATTCGTAAAGTCGTGCTCGACCCTCTGGATAGAAGGAAAGAGTTCGTCGATTTGTATGAGAACCGAGAGTGTAACATTTTCCGTCGGTATTGTGACGTCACGAGTGTAACTTAGTGAGGAAATACCTCGATTAATAGATCAAAGTTCTCCAATGGCGTCCGCGGACCGGGAGACGAGCTATCGGTAGGCCTCCAACAAGACGGAGCGACGACCTGGTAAAGATCGCGGGACCGCGGTGGATGCGGAAAGCACAGGACCGGTCTGAGTGGAGAGCCGCGGGGGAGGCCGCCGGCCAGCAGTGGACGTCTTTCGGCTGACATGATGATGTGATGATCATGAATAGATCCAACTTTTGTTGTGGCGTTTGAACAGTTAATTTTAGAACAACAGGTTATTTTGTTTTTAAACACTGACAGTTGTTTAATGAAAATTATTTTGTGTCAGATACGGCAAATTTGTTACGGAGCGGTATCTGAGACACAGTTATTGAGATAAAGCCGGAAATGTGCAAAAAAGTGATCTAGCATCACCGGATAGAGTAGTGGTTAGAGACCCTGACTATGAAGCTCGAGGTCCCGGGTTCGATTCCCGGTCGGGGCAGATGTTTGTATGATGAATACGAATGTTTGTTCTCAGGCCTTGGGTGTTCAATCCTAACTAATATTATAAATGCGAAAGTAACTCTGTCTCTCTGTTTGTTACCTCTTCACGGGAAAACCGCTGAACCAATCTAGATGAAATATGGTAAGAAGATAGTTTGAATATTGAGGAATAACATTGGCTACTTTTTATTCGGTAAAATTATATAGTCCCCGCGGGATAGCGATAACCGAAATATACGCGGACCAAGTCGCGGGCAACAGCTAGTATGTATATAAATAAGTATGTTTATCCGTTGCCCAGTACCCATAGCACAGGCTTTGCCTAGTTTGGGACTAGGTCAATTGGTGTCAATGTCCCATGATATTTATTTATTTATTTATAGACCCTTTCCTTCAACCCTGCCATAGTTCTGTGTTTAACAAGTTGCCGCGCTGCGTCGGTACCTAGGACTACTTACTCTACTAGGAGCGGACATTATAAGTTGAAGCCCCGCAGGTTGTTGAGCCGGCGCTCGAGCTCGGCCACGACCTCGTCGTCCGCGGGCCAGGCCTGCTTGTCGGGCTTGCGGCGCTCCCCGCCGGGGGCCATCTGGAAGCCGCTGCCCGCCTTGCCGGGGCTCTCGGAACTGGGGAAGATAAAGATAATACTAGTTTTCATCACACTTGCTCGTAAAGCGTCGTATTGTACGCAGGCAAACTGAAGGACAACGGCCTAAATTATTCCTACGGGAGTAATAGGTAATTTGTAATTTTCCCAAGGGAGTAATGAGTTTAGTTTAAAAAAATATGGCGTTCACTCGTAGGTAAGTAGGTATAATATGTCATTCCACACTAAGGAGGTTTTAAATCAAACTTGGTTTTTTACGTTTTCTACAAATAAGTATTACTTAATTTAAACGTTATTATTGTGTTTTAAAACTATTTGAGTTTACTTTGCAATTACTTCAGTGAATTTTATTTTGAAAACGATAAAAACTGGCTGTATGGATGGGCTTTCGTCTTTCCAGTTTCTAAGCGCGTTTTTTATCATTATCTGTGGAAGTACTGGAAGTCTGAAGTCTCCATTGAAAAAAGTTGACAATCTCAAAACTATTATTTGTTGCCGACTGCTGAGTTTATATTTATAATCGTATATACTTAATCTAATATTTACGGAGGTGCTGCCTGTACTTAGTAAAATATGTCTTCTGTATGTGAAGACCAAACTTTTAATAAATAGATTTTTTGCCTTTTGATGTATAATACATACATCAAAAGGCAAAAAATCTATTTCTTAGCAAATGTGATGAAAAACATTGCGTGTATCACGGGCAGTAAGGGTATTACAAACTCAAGTCATTAAAAGCCCTCCGCCTTCGGCGTCGGCCTTCTAATAGACTTTCGTTAGTATTACCCTTCTTACCGCCCTTCATGCACAATGTACTATTATGCGTCACTGTGAACTTAGCATCTCAAGTATTTTAGGATCTCAACAAATAACTCCAGTTTTATATATTTTTTATAAACTCACTGCAACATGAATACACAGAAAAAAACCAGAAAAATGCCAACACCGGGGAATCGAACCCGGATCCTCGACACACCGGGTCGCGTGCTTTCCCCGTAAAAATAAAAAATTGAGAGAAAAAATAAAAAAATACAACAAGATACTCGTACTGAGATCATGAACTTTAGTTTTGCTTGCGTCCAGCATAGTTCCACAGTTCCTGATAGTTTATAACAATTGTTAAGTGCACTTATTCTGAATAATGCAACTTTGAAAATGAGATGCCAACTTCGCATATGACATCTCAGCATCTCATCATATTTTGATTTTGACGGTAAAACAACAGAACTATCGTTAAAATCAATCAGGAGATATAGAACTATGTTTATAACAACTCCTCGAAGCTGAAATACCTTTAATATGATGAGATGCTGAGATGTCACATGTGAAGTTGGCATCTCATTTTCAAAATTGCATTATTCAGAACAAGTGCACTGAACAATTGTTATAAACTATCAGGAACTGTGGAACTATCCTGGACGCAAGCAAAACTGAAGTTATTTGCTGAGATGCTAATAATTGAGACGCTAAGTTCACAGTGACAGTTTATGCAACGAGTGTTTTAAGGCTTATGTAGAGTTGCATACATTAAGTACTTTATCTACACACATATTACTTAGGTATAAGTACTTAAACATGGGTTCAGAAGCCGCAGGCATAATAAACCTGTCATGAATTTGACAATTTTTTTTTTATCTTAAACAAACATACCGAGCTGACGTTTCGTGTCGACTATTATTTATTGTAAATTGAGGCTTATTATTAAATTGCATTTGTTTTCGAAGATGAAAACTGATTGTCGTAATACTGGTCATTACCTACGGTGTCTGAACGCATTATAGAGGACTTATGCAGATAAAGATAATAGTAGTTAGTCTCTTGATTTTACATCTACTAAAAATGTTTAGTAAAATAAAACAAAAAACAAAGATATTCATGATTGTTAAAAAAAAAACGTTTTATGTAAACTTCTGTTGCTAATGAAAATTGACATTCAGTTATTACGGTTTATGACATAATTTTGAACAGCAGAAAAATTCAAAATCAATGTTTTTACTATGTACAGTCAGCTAGCAACCGAAGCGTTCACAATGATCTAAGCACGGCTTTATTGTTATAGACATAAGAGCTTGTGCCGATCATTGTGACCGCTTCGGTTGCTTAGCAACTATTGCTGCAATGTATTACGTGTTACATTGGCAAGGTTTCATAATAAGATCACACGAGTGTTTTAAGGCCTAATTATGTAGACGTACGTTTGGCTGAACCGATTTTGATGCGGTTTACATTCTGAAGGTTTTGGTATATAACAAATGGATACCCCGTGACGTCGTCCGTCTGGATCCGTAGTTAAACATAAAATTGTGAAATAAAAAACAGATTCATTGAAATAATGTGTACGTGCAGTCGTGCACGCACACGCCTCGATGTCATTCGGAACCGTAACTAATACAATAAAACAAACAAGACCCCATTAAGTGGTTAAATTTATTTTTAAATTGTACAGTAATCACAGTACGCCTTTATATATGATAGCAGCCCGTCCCGGCTTCGCACGGGGTAGACAATTATAAAATGAAAAAAGTTGTTGTAGTGACATAACTACAATAGTTGGACATATGCTATCGCGGAGTTTTTTGTAGACATTATGATGTTCTTCAATATTGTTATACATTATTTTGTTCTATCGCTAATAGTTTCGGCAGCGCATTCGACGAAAGACATTTTAAGACTCATTTTTCTACACCTTCGGTTACATTGTTCAAATTTTACCAAGGATCCCTAATTTTTTTCAAAATGAAATGTAGCCTATGTCAAATTGGAAGAATGTAGCATTCTATTGGTGAAAGAATTTTTTAAATCGGCCCAGTACTTTTTGAGCCTATTCATTACAAACATACAAAAATAGGTACAAATCTTTCCTCTTTATAATATTAGTGTAGAAAAAAAAAGTATAAATAGGCCGCACTACCGTCAGGGTCACGCAGTCTCCACCATGAAGGTCTGCTTGGTACTGGTTCTACTGGTCGCAGTTTCCGATCAGGCGAAGAGATCCGGTCAGTATTACTTTTTTTTTCACGAGTTCAATAGAGTATATCTCTCTGATTTTTTTTTCAGTTTTTTAGGGTTCCGTACCTCAAAAGGAAAAAACGGAACCCTTATAGGATCACTTTGTTGTCCGTCTGTCTGTCTGTCTGTCAGTCTGTCAAGACCCTTTTTCTCTGGAACGCGTGGTGGTAGCATGCTGAAATTAATATCAAATACTCAAGCTTACGGTCCCTTGAAGTTGTGAAAGAATCAACCTTCCAAGTCAACGCAATCAAAAGATACAGTCATTAAAAAGGGTGGTTTCCATACTAATCGCCGTACTGAGAAAACCTAAAGGGTACTTCCAGTTGTCCTAGAAACTTGAAATTTGGTATGAAGATATCTTTTACAACACAACCACTCCGAAAAGTCTCAAAATCTTAAATTTTTATGTCTGTCTGTAGATTTCGCAGACCAATATAAGTTGACCCCACACCGCGTACATTTTGCTTAGGAGCAGGGCTCGGCTAACACTGGACTTCTTAAAACACTGGGGAAAAGCGTTAAAAATCTTTCTACGGAACCCTTGTGCGCGAGTCCGACTCGCACTTGGCCGGTTTTTTATTCGTATTTTCGGAAGCTTGATAAGTGAAAATGTAAAATGATTTTATTTTGACATCTGTCACTACCCTATTGAAGAGGACTGCCAATGTTAATATGAATGCAAGGACGATAAAACCAAGAGGACTGCCAATGGCTATACAATGTCGCGTTCCTTTGAAATAATAAGCCTGCTATAGCCAGTTTTACTACGGAGGGGTCTCTGTACCATTCATTTGGTATGACATTTAGTTAGACCTCTGGCTAACACAACAGCGCCATCTAAATTCGTTTTTTCTTTCAGTTCATAGATGGCGCTATTGTGTTAGCCAGAGGTCTAAGTGTCATACCAAATTAATGGTATAGAGACCTCTCTATAGTGAACCTAGCTACAGCAGGCTCATTATTTTACAGCGACATTGTATAGCCATTGGCAGTCCTCTTGGTTTTATCGTCCTTGCATTCATATTAACTCACGACACTGGCAGCCCTCTTGATTCAATGCGAATAATATTGGACTTGAAAAGAAACTGTCCGAGGTTTCTCAACTTTTGTAAATGATAGTTATTAAAAATAACATTTTATGTATTATTTTAGCATCTCAAAATAGATTCGAGCGGGGTCTGGAGGCCATCATAGACAAATTGATACATGGCGATACCAACCTGCCAATAGAGCTGCCTTCGCTGCGGCCGCTGATAATACCACCTTTACAGGTGAAATACCAAGAGTGAGTAGGAACCTTGTCACAGTACATTTAATAGTGCTTTTTGATACAAGTGCGGAATGGACATCGAGTAAGACATAATGAGCGTTCACGGATATTGACCAATATTACCTTATATGTAAGGCTTAAAGGTTTGGCGAGCTCCCGTTCTCATTGTGTTTTACGTAAAACATAATTCAATATTAAAATTCTTAACTTTATTCAGCAAATAGGGCAGTTGAATGCTCTTTTACGCGTAATTTTTTTGAGTCTACCAGCGCTTTCGGAAATACCATGATTGCCAAGATCAAGAAGAATGCGCCGCAAGAAACTTGGCACAGTATTTTTTTTCTAAAAACAAGTTACATTAGCTCTTACAGTACGTAAACACAGATAAAATACACAAAGAAATCTCACTCTATCATTAAAAAATAATGAGAGAAAAAAAACCGTATATTAGAAAAAAAGTGTAAAAAATAATTATTAATTAATTTGGGACTAGATTAATGAGGGTTACCGCGAGTTGAATATTTGCTAGGATAGCTCACTAGCGAGCGAGTGTAGTCTGTCTGTCAATTTCCACCAATCACAGGCCAGTAGCTTGTCTCTCATTGGCGTAGAATGACAGATAGACCCCACTCAACACTAGCGGATTTTTGAGTCGCGATAGCCCCTTGGTGTCAATTCATCGTCATCACTAGCCTTTTTTACGTCCCACAACTGGGCATAGGCCACCTCTCAGGCTTGGCCTATAGTTCCCACGCGGGCCCAATGCAGTTTGGGTACTTCACACACACCATCGAATTGCTTCGCAGGAGTGTGCAGGTTTCCTCACGGTAACCGAAAAGCTCATAATAGATTACAAATGTAATTTCGCACATAAATTCCGTTAAACACAAGAGGTGCGAGCCGGGGTTTGAACCCACGACCCTTTGCTTGAGAGGCCATAGGTTAAACCACTACGCTATCACGGTTTTTTTGCCTTTTAGTGTCATTTGTCAAATGATAATTATTTATACATTTCTGTGAAACTTAAGTGGCAGTGGGCGGGGCACATTGCTCGCACGACTGAAGGCCGATGGGGCCAAAAAGTTCTCGAATGGCGTCCGCGGACCGGGAGACGAGCTATCGGTAGGCCTCCATCAAGATGGAGCGAAGACCTGATGAAGATCGCGGGACCGCGGCGGATGCGGAAAGCACAAGACCGGTCTGAGTGGAGAGACGCGGGGAGGCCGCCGGCCAGCAGTGGATGTCTTTCGGCTGACATGATGATGATATTTCAGTTACACGATGGACATCAGCGAGGTGACGGTGAACGGTCTGGAGAGCCTCAGCCTACAGAAGGTGCGAGCGTCCGTCGGCGACCTGACCGTGGATCTTTCGTTCAGCGTCCCCGGCCCCATAGTGGCAACGGCAGGTTGGCTCGACTTGATTCATCATCATTGCCTATAAAACAGTACCGTGACTGACTGACTGACAGACAACGCACAGCCTAAACCACTGGACGTAGAGACTTGAAATTTGGCAGACATGTGCCTTGAGTACCTTTACCTATTTCATACACAATGTCTGTATTGTTTCTGAATAAATAAATGAAATGAAAAGTATCCTAGAGGTGCACTAAGAGGGGATTTTTCGAAATTCCCACGGGATAGGGAACTAGCCCATTTTGAAATATTTCACGGGGGCAAAGACGCGTGGCATAAGCTAGTTATTCATAAACGTCACTCAAGCCTCTATAATCCATTAGTTATCCGTTTTTTTGGGTTTTTTTAAAGAAAAAAAAAATTTTCAAAAATGACCCGTTCTTCGTGAAATTTTGTGATCAGGTTCGATAATTACTTAAATTTTATTTTTGAAATAAAAAAAAAACTTTGAAAAAAGAGGTTGCGAGGTCTACAGCTCACGGAGCCACTAGTATGCATACAGGTTGTTTCAAAAATACCCGAATTACCGAAAGGGGGTTAAATGGACCATTATAAAGAGTCCATGTAGAATATTTGAAGAATACACAAACCCTAACCCTATATTTTTACGGGTTATTTTGCAACACGTTGTTATGTATTATATTTCAGATCAGTACCATCTGGTAGGATCGACACTGGGGATAATTGACATTGACGACAGAGGTCAACTCAGGTAAGTTCGTCATAAGTGTTTCATAGATAAAGGACCATGGGTATTGGGTAACTATGTATAGACCCTGGTCCCAAAACCAATAGTCATATCTCAACCAAAGAATATCTCAGTTGTGCAATGAAATTCGACTTGGTGCCCATAGATAGAAATTATGTAGATTTTAAGACCTTTTAATGACCTAACTGTTGGTTTTGGGACCATCTTGGCGCATGGTACTTTGCCACGGGCAAGCTAGTACAGAACGAATACACAAGAGCTGACGCGAATGTAAAAAATGAGTGATTGAAATTATCTGTGTACAATCACTATCACCAGCAACAACATTATGACTATGGATAGCGCTGCAAAAACATTTGATCATCGTTGGAAAGCAAACATACATGACACTCCGCGGCGAAAGATCTGATGGGTTGCGGCCGGCATAAATATCGGACACAGAGTCGCTTCAAAATATCTGATACAACACAAAATCAAAATGACGTTTCGTTACGTTACGTAAAGTCGAGTTTCGCCCTTCCTCTGGGAGCGCACGACACTACGCGCCGCGGCTCTGTTCACGCGACTACTAGGCGCAGCTGCGCACTACGCTCCCAAAGGAAGGACTAGGAATTAGTGAGAAACATGTCGAGCTAAACTTGACTTATATGAGTGAGTGATCCGTTCTATTTCACTGTGATCGAGTCTCACGGTAGTTTCATGTTAAAAACGCTACTAGTCGTAATACGTTAAAATTACGGTCGGCCTCTATGAAGACACAATGTACTATTATTGCAGGGCTAAAGTGGACAATTTGCAAGCTGTTGCTAAGCTGAGATTCGCCTCGGAGGGTCCTAACACCGTTGTTGACAGCTTAGACGTCGACTTTTCGGCGAACGTTCAGGTAAGGAAAACTCAGTGATATAATAATAATAAATAAATAAATATCGTGGGACAAATTGACACCAATTGACCTAGTCCCAAACTAGGCAAAGCCTGTACTATGGGTACTAGACAACGGATAAGCATACTTATACGGATAACTACATACTTATATACCTATAAAACATCCAAGACCCGAGAACAAACATTCGTATTCACCATACAAACATTTGCCCCGACCGGGATTCGAACCCGGGACCTCAAGCTTCATAGTCAGGGTCGCTAACCACTAGGCCATCCGGTCGTCAAATATACATATAGACGTCCCACGATAAGTCTGCAACGAACTGACAACAGTAGAAATCTAAAGTATGTTTATGGCAACACTGATTTATAGTCAAACAATACGTTTTGAACTTTTGATTAGATTAAACATTAAACAGGTCATCGTTTATTCACCATCCACCAATAAAATACCTCTAATATTTCGTTTTCTAGATTTTTTTTACCGTACAACGGCAAAACCTACTAAACACTGGCAAAATTGTCCTCCAATGGACAGAGCCATATTTAAAAAAACAACAGTAACTTTTGATTGCTACTATCATTATTATTTTTAATTAAAGAAATGTCCGAGTGAAATGAAAAAAGTATTACCACAGCGTGATTTTTCTGGGTTGCCAATTCATATCCTATGCAGAGTTATCGTGGGACTATTTCTGCTCAAAAAATTTACAAAAGCTTTCAAGTAGGTTTTTCCTTTTCGTTCCGATAAGATACATTCATTTTGTTTCATTGCCACTCATGTCCATATTAATCTAGTAATAGCTACTCCAAATCCGCTCTTGATAGTTTGCATGTTATGTCATTTGTGTTAAATTTGAACAAAATAAAATAGATAAATGGAAAAGTCGATAAATTACAATATTCTCTCCCTATTGAGTTTTGATTTTTGCTATTAGAATTCCGCTCCTTGCTTATAGTGGTATTTTGAATTTTCTTGACAAAAGTAAGGACAGAAATAAGATAACTGCTCTAATATAACACTTATTTACTTGCAGGTGTATCTAAGCGGCAGTAATGAGTTTATAAACGACTTGTTAAACTCCATTGCAAAGCAATTACTCGCTGACCGAGACAGCGAAGTTTTCGTCAAGACTAAAGAAGTCGTCATAAACTTGGTTAACCAATACCTGAAAGGCCACACTCCAGCAGAACTTATAAAACTAGTTGAAAGCGAAGGTTAAAAAAAACTGGATTACAGTACCTAGTTCGTTCAAAATTATAACCTAACCAACTTAGAAAAGTTGAAAACCCCCCGACATTGTCATTTCAAAGTTCAATATTTCAAAAACGGGTGAACCGATTTAAATGAAACTTAGCTAAGAACCATCTCGATTAAACTAGCTTTCGATTAAAAAAAATCGCATAGAAATTGATCTGTCCGTTTGGGAGCCATGATGCCACAAAATTCAAAATTTTATTCAGCAAATAGGCAGTTGAATCCTCTTTCAGACGTAATTTTTTTCGAGTCTACCAGCTTTTGGAATTACCATGATTGCCAAGAAGAATGCGCCGCAAATAACTTGGCACCAAGGACCATAAAACCAAGAGGACTGCCAGTGTCTATACGATTTCGCGTTCCTTTGAAATAATAAGCCTGCTGTAGCTAGTTTTACTACGGAGGGGTCTCTGTACCATTCACTTAGTATGACATTTAGACCTCTGGCTAACACAATAGCGCCATCCAAATTCGTTTTTTCTTTCAGTTCATAGACGGCGCTATTGTGTTAGCCAGAGGTCTAAGTGTCATACAAAATTAATGGTACAGAGACCTCTCTATAGTGAAACTAGCTACAGCAGGCTCATTATTTTACAGGAACGCGACATTGTATAGCCATTGGCAGTCCTCTTGGTTTTATCGTTCTTGCTTGGCACAAAGTCCATTTTTGACAGATACACTTATAACTTATAACACCCCTGTTTTGAGTCGGGGGTTAAAATTAATAATTCTGTAAATAGGCCGCACAGGCTTTTTCGGATCTACGAGCGCCTTCGAAAGCATCATCATTGCCACGAAATATGCACCGCAGAAATTTGGCGAATAACATAATTTACTTTAACACCGAATGCAATGTTGATTCGAGGAACATTAAAAACGTATTCGGAATTACACATACACGAGAGTTTTATTTCAATTTTAAAAAGCCCCCTAAGAGTCTTACCGTTACCACACTAGCGATTTGCGAGCAAGTGCTTCATACTAATATCACTCGCGGCGAACACGTTGCGTGATCGCCTCAATACAAAACTCGCTCGCAAATCGCAAGTAAGATAGGCTGTTAATGTTCTTTTGAAATGTAAATGTGGCAGTTGTTTATATCAAAAAACAAAACCGGAGGTTTAAAATACGTTCCTTAACATTAATAGAACTGCAGTGAAACCGAAAAGAAGGGTATTGTTGTTCAGTAAGTACCCATACCATAATACAAACATTCGTTAATTTGGGACTAGGTCAATTGCTGTCAAGGTTTTTTTAAATAGGTAGATACTTTCATAGTTCGTGCCAGTTATGTACTTATGTATAATTTAATAATAATAAGAATAATAGTCGTTTCAATTATATTTTTTATAAACTCACTGAAACATGAATACACAGAAAAAAACCAGAAAAATGCCAACCCCGGGAATCGAACCCGGATCCTCGACACTCCGGGTCGTGTGCTTTTCCCCTACATCACGGCTGGACATAGAGGAAAGGCTGAATTTTTCCATGTATTCAAATCATAGCTTGTTTTTATCACTTTTTGCAGTGACTAGCGCCATCTATGCGATTACTTCGTAAACCAAAACAACGCACCCTTTCGAAACTTATCAGTTTACCCAGGCTCAACGACATGCGTTTACAAGCTAAGATTTGAATACATGGAAAGAATTCAGCCTTTCCTCTATGTCCAGCCGTGGTGTAGGGGAAAAGCACACGACCCGGAGTGTCGAGGATCCGGGTTCGATTCCCGGGGTTGGCATTTTTCTGGTTTTTTTTTCTGTGTATTCATGTTTTAGTGAGTTTATAAAAAATATAATTGATATTCACGGGAAAACCGTAAAAATAAAAAATTGGGAGAAAAAATACAAAAAGATACTCCTACTGAGATCATGAATAGTCGTTTCGGCGAACGGTCTAATAGCGAAGAGCCTTGACCATCACCTTAAAAGGCTCTCGCTAGATGGTTGGGTCAAGGGTCAGATACAGAAGGCGGTACTCCTGGACACGGCTCGGATAGTCAGGAGGTTCCTCTCTCTGTCGCCCTGACCACCGGTAGCTTAGGCCCCGCCTCGCTGCCGGCGGCACTCTAGGTTAGGTTTTTATAATGTTTTTATATTTTGTATTAATACTGTTTTATTACTTTTTATATGAATATTGTAAAAACTTAACCAAGACTTAATAATTAAACAAATATACGAAATAATAATCGCATTGTATGCCTCAGTGCAAGTGATTTTAAGTTAAACTCGCATTCGAATAATCAATTATATACACATATTATATAAAAAGAATAACCTAACCAACTTAGAAAAGCAGAAAAACCCCCGACATTTACATTTCAAAGTTAAATATGTCAAAAACGGCTGATCCGATTTTGATGAGACTTTGGCTTAGAACCATACAGATTCAACTGGCTTTCGATTAAAAAAAGCCGCGTCCAAATAGGTCCAACCGTTTGGGAGCTATGATGCCAATATATACACAGATCAAACTGAGAAACCAAGAAAGCTGACATTTTGCACAGAGGATCCCTTTATGACTCAGACAAGGAATAAAGATGTATTTTGAAAAATTCCCACGGGATAGGGAGTTATAGCAGTGGGCGGGGCACATTGCTAGCAGGACTGATGGCCGATGGGGTCAGAAGGTTCTCGAATGGCGTCCACGGACCGAGACGAGCTGTCGGTAGGCCTCCAACAAGATGGAGCGACAACCTGATAAAGATCGCGGGACCGCGGTGGATGCGGAAAGCACAAGACCGGTCTGTGTGGAGAGCCAGCAGTGGATGTCTTTCGGCTGAGATGATGATGAGGAATTAGACAATACCAATTACGCATTTTCTACGCATCGTTTATTTGAATATTTATTTACCTGTAGGGAATAAAATGAGATGTAGACAAGGATAATGGTTATTCTTAATGTTAAACATGGTTATTCTGAGTAATAAATAAACAAATAATCACGCACGGAGCAGACTAATTTGCACATGTAAAATAATTCTGATTCTACAAATTTTATTTTTAAATACTGATTTTAGAAATTTTATCTTTAACTAGAGAGCACCCCCGGCTCCGCCAGCGTGGAATTTATACAAACGTAAAGAATCTCTATAGCTATTGTGTCCTCTGAGTAAAAAAGTAATATTTGTAATTAGTCCGTCATATAGATTATCGCAAAAAAAAATTGGACACTGTTTTTTGCTTTTTATGATATCAATAAAAGTTTACATAGACAAAACTAAAAAAATCCTTAGACTGCAATGCATGATAATGAATGGATTTCTTTATCCCTGAACGGCAACACTGGCATAGATCGCTCGCTTTTGGCTCAAAATTCGAATTGCGATTTTATTTTGCTTAAAACACAAAATTTACACACCCAATATCATATTTTCTCAAGTTTTTCGCGATTCCCAAGATCAAAGAATCGAATTGCTTTAAAAATCCAGAGAAATAATGCGTTGTTTGGGAGAAACGTGTCAAAATGGTGTTGTAGAGCGCCATCTCGCTCTGACTCGTTTCTTTTATCCCGTTCTGGTTTATCGACTTTATATCATAGATTAAAGACAGGTATAATCTGACGGGTGCACGGAAAAAACATGTTTAGTCACCTTAGCAACTTTTTGAGTTATCGCGATTTGAAAGTTTGGAACTATGTTATTATCCATATAATTTTCGTATTCATCTTTTTTTACAGTCACAAAAAAAGACAAGTTACATAAATATTCGTATCTGTAGCTGAGTGGTAACTTATAGTCTATTGAGTGCTCTACATTTTGAGATTAAAATCTCGTTTAAAAAAAAGTGACAAATCTAAATTAATTCAGAAAAACACACGTGATATTTCACTACACCCCCTCCCCCCCTTGTGGCATTTCGTGTTTTTTCTCCCGACACCCCCCCCCCCCCATTTGAGCGTCACGTGATTCCCATCGTCTTAAAGTAAGAAAAGTTTTCCCCTGTCAAAATATTTATTACATTGTAATAAGGATTCATTTTTGCCTGACCCGTGGGAAAAGTTTTCTACTATGCCTGTAAACGCTTACGCACTTGCGTCTTGGGTAATTTTAGTACAGAGTATACACTGCACTGAAAACAAGGCTTTTCCCTGTCCGCAAAACAAAATGTCTATTTCGAATGCGGTCACATGACGCACGAAATAAACCTATCAAAACAACTGAATGAACTATATCTACGTTGTCAAGTGTGGTTTATATTTTCATTACTCACTCTAGTAAGTAATTATAAATACTCAAAAAAGGTAATTTTCGTTAGTGTATTGTGAGTTCAGGAATAAGTCGTACCTTATTGAATAAGATTTTTTAATTAAAAATGACAGTTAATTGGAAAATTTTGTTCGTGCTGTTTCTGGCGACTGTCACAGCCACTTTTGGGGCATGTAAGTAAAACAAACATTATTTTTGGTCTGTTTAAACCAAGGACGATAAAACCAAGAGGACTGCCAATGGCTATACAATGTCGCGTACCTGTAAAATAACGAGCCTGCTGTAGCTAGTTTCACTATAGAGAGGTCTCTGTACCATTAATTTTGTATGACACTTAGACCTCTGGCTAACACAATAGCGCCATCTATGAACTGAAAGAAAAAACGAATTTAGATGGCGCTATTGTGTTAGCCAGAGGTCTAACTAAATGTCATACCAAATAAATGGTACAGAGACCCCTCCATAGTAAAACTAGCTACAGCAGACTTATTATTTCAAAGGAACGCGACATCGTATAGACACTGGCAGTCCTCTTGGTTTTATGGTCCTTGGTTTAAACTGAGCAATAAAAAATACATACAGTGGAACGTAGAACCCCCTCCTTTTTTGAAGTCGGTTAAAAAACCGGACAAGTGCGAGTCGGACTCGACAATGTGAAACTTATTTCGATTTTTTTTTAATATTTATCCAGCACAAAACAAATTCGAGGAAGGTCTCCTCAGGGTAGTAGTATATTATTGGGCATTCTGGACCACCATTCATTCGATCGGGCGAAAAATTTCGCCCTCACTCATTCGTGGTGATCCAGAAGCCCAATAATACAATGAATTGCACACAACCTACAATCAACCCAAACCCAACGGTAACCAACCTAACAGTAACCTATCAGCATTTGCGTTCAACATAACGCTCAACCTACACCTGAAATCGCATTGGGCATTCTGTTTCACCTCTCGATCAACGCAACGAATACATCAGCCCAACAGCAACTCAAACCCAACGGAACCCAACCTAACAGAATTTGCTCACACTCGAGGTTTAACGTTAACCATCTGCTCTTCTGCTCATTTTGAATAAGCATTCCATGCTTGCAACACGCGCGCATTGGTTGAATTGATCTTGAACAGATATGAAGTTTGTAAAACAAGCTCAGAGCTTGCAGTTGGAGGTTGTTTGTTCAGATCGCAACAATCGTAGTTTTCGTCACGGTGAACTTTTACCCGACACAATTCGCTGTATAATTTGCGGTCCTTCTAATTGCGGTAAAACTAATTTAATTGTCTCTCTTCTACTACATGAACAAGGACTACGCTTTCAAAATATTTACGTATATTCAAAAACACTTTTCCAACCGATGTACCAGTTTTTAGAAAAAATATTGATGTTGGTTCCATCAGTTAAATTTCAAAAATATCGCGAAAATGATGAAATACTAAGCCCGCATGAAGCTGAGAACAATTCAATTATCATATTTGATGATGTTGCATGCGAAAATCAAAATAATATAAGGGATTACTTTGCAATGGGAAGGCATAAAAATATTGACAGCTTCTACTTAAATCAAACTTACAGTAAAATACCTAAACAATTAATAAGGGACAATGCTAACTTAATCATCCTTTTTAAACAAGATGAAGTTAATTTACGTCATGTTTATGACGAGCACGTTGGAACTGATATGTCTTGGTCACAGTTTCGGGAAATGTGTGCAAAAATATGGAGCGTACCTTTTAGCTACTTGGTTGTAAACAAGGACTGTGCTAGAAATTCAGGATGTTATAGAATGGGATTTGATACATTTATCGTTTTGGATTAACCGTGTTACTTAACCAGTTTCATTTTCAAGAAACTTTTATTGCATCATGGGAATCCATCGAGATCAGACATGAATCATAAAATAAACACCGAGAAAACTTTAAAAGAAAAAGTACTTCAGTCTGCCGATGCTGTCAAAAAGAAGGTTAAACTACTTCGTGATATGAAAAATAACAACAATATGATTTTGGAATCAGTCTTTAAACCAATAACAGACCCGCTTAATGAAATGGTTAAAAGTAACGACAATAAATACTATAACACTAATGAAACCGATTTTGATGAAGACATATTTAAGTGGCAAAAGGCGCCAAAAACATTAAAATTTAGTCCTAATGAAGGGAAGAGAAGTAGTATTAATAATCAAACAATCGTACGAAATTTTTCCGAAACGACTTCAAATAATGATGATGAGGTATCAAATAGAGACGAAAACAGACAAGATGGTGATGATGACATGTTATGTGAAAGTGACAACAATGATGTCTTGGAATCAACAAATGATACTTCATTTAAGACTACCGGTTCATATGCATCTCCTCGCGAAGACCCTGCATGGCAAAAACAATACAACACCGACTTGGACATTCCTTTTGGCATACGAACAGAACGCGATAAGCTTATGTTAGGATCTTGTTTAGTTTCCGTTAGTGGCGAAAAACTCAAAGTAAATGGACGTACTTACAATTTAACACCAGGTTTATATGATTTGTTATTTAAGAAGTTGCCTGATTTAGGTATCATAACTGAAGACGATAAACGTTATTATAAAATGTTGCTACTAGAAACGAATGTCCATAGACGAGATTTTGATCCCAATAAACCAATAAAAAGTAACAAAGGTCAGAAATATTTATACATTATAAAACCGCTTTTCAAATTATCGAAACAACGTTCAATAAGCGAAGATTTATGTACTTACGGCAAAGGACTACCAACAATGAAAAAAGTTAAAAGAGATGTTTCATATGTCTATTGGGATAATCCAAACGAATTAGTTGAAAGATTGAAATTACTCATTGCTTCCCGTGATGCCGGTAACACAGGATTAGACAATGAAATAATATCAATTGTAGAAGAACTTCGTGAAGCGGGCTTGGTTAATCAATGATATATAAAACTGGTATTTTACTTTTACCATCAGTCGAAGCCGGAAATTTGATGATACATAAGTGCATAAAAATAAGAAGTGAAAATGAACATAGACAAATTCGGTCATCATGTTCATAAACGTTTGCGTGTATGTGAAGTTTTTGAACTTAACAATAAAACTTTGCTGCGTTCTGATGATGGCGATTTCGATCTACAATCATCGCGATTAAAGGGGGTAGCGGATCCTTTGACACCCAATGATGCAGCTAATAAGCAATATGTCGATCAGCTCGTCCAGGACACTTACGAGAAGAAGCATCTAGATTCTTTATTTAAAACTATAAATTCTCAAATTCATCAGCTTGCAAATCAGTTGAAAATAAACTTTTATACAAAAAGGGACATAGACAATATTTTAAGTAATTTCAAAGATGACAAAAGAACAAGTCGTGAATGAAATCCATAGATCGGCCCGAAAAAATTTCAAGCGTCGCGCAGTTATATTAAAAGGAATTGATGATTTGTGGCAAGCAGATTTAATTGACTTACAGAATTTACATACTGTAAATAAGGGATATAAATACATTTTAGTTGTTATTGATACATTTTCAAAGTACACGTGGTGTATTCCTACGAAATCTAAAACTAAAACAGAAGTAAAAAATGCATTTGAACTAATTATCAAGTCGACCAAACGAATACCTAGAAACTTACAGACAGACTTTGGAAAAGAATTTTACAATGATCAATTCGATTGTTATGTGAAATCCTTAAAAATAAATCATTATTCCACGTATTCAGTTAAAAAGGCGTCTATTGTTGAAAGGGTAATAAAAACGCTCAAGAACAAACTTTACAAATATTTCAGTTTCATCGGGAACTACAAATGGCTTGGAAAACCTTTAGATGAGATAGTTCAATCTTATAATCAAACTGTGCATAGCACAACAAAATTTAGCCCAAATGAGGTGAATTTTAATAATGAAGCCGAAGTAAAGAAAAACATAGATAAATCACAATCCAATCGGCGTTTTAAATTAAATATTTTTAATGTAGGAGATCATGTGCGTATAAGCAAGTACAAAAGCGTCTTTCATAAAGGTTATACGCCTAATTGGTCAACTGAGCTATTTACTATTAAAAAGGTGAATCACACTCGTCCTGTTACTTACCATATTGAAGACCAACGAAAAAACTCAATACTCGGTACATTTTATGAACAAGAACTGCAAAAAACTAAGTATCCAGACGTTTACCTCATCGAAAAGGTAATCAAAAAAAGAGGGAAAAAATTGTATGTTAAGTGGTTAGGACTTAACGATAGCGAAAACAGCTGGATCGACAGAAATGCCATTGTATAAATATATTTAAAAACTTTCTCGCGCTAAGTCATTAACTTTTGGGATATGAAAGGAAGAGGACTTCTAAACAGTATTATTAATCACTTACCGTTTGAACTGCACTTACCTGGCTACAATTATTGCGGACCAGGCACAAAATTGCATAAGCGATTGCAAAGAGGTGATAAAGGAGTTAATGAATTGGACAACGCGTGTATGCAACACGATATAGCATACGATAAATATTCTGACCTAACAGACCGACATCGTGCAGATTTTGAACTCTATAAAATGGCTAAACAAAGATTGAAGTCAAAAGGTGTTGGAAAAGGAGAAAAACTTGCGTCTTGGATAGTTAGCAAAGTGATGAAATCTAAAATGAAAGCTGGTGCAGGGATAAAATCATTTAAGCATTTTGTTTCTAAGATACGTACCGAATTGAAAAAAAACAAATCTAAAAAAGAAGGCACTGCAGTCAGTCGAGCTTTTGCTGCAGCGAGTAAAGTATTTCTTAATAACAATACGAGTAAAATGAGAGTTCCTCGATTAATACCGATTCCTAAAACTGGAGGTATATTGCCACTAATACCTATTTTCGCGGGACTTTCTGCGTTAGGGTCATTGGCAGGAGGAGCTGCTGGGATCGCTAAAGCTGTTGGTGACTACAAAGCTGCAAAAAAGAGCTTATCCGAATCAGAACGTCATAATAAAATAATGGAATCTATTGCATTAGGTAAAGGGTTGTACATTAAACAGTATAGAAATGGAAAGGGTTTGTGTTTAAAACGATTAAAAAACTAAATAAAAGGCTACCCAGACGTGCTCTTACAAATGTTGATATTTTAAAACATTCAACAGATATTCCTTATTTTCGTGGTGTTTACATGAGAGACAAATTGCCAAACCGTCCAAAAAGAGTAGAATGTGCAATCGTAAATTTAGATAGTTCTAAAAACCAAGGGACTCACTGGGTAGCCTATGTCAAAGATAATAATCATTGTGAATATTTTAATAGTTATGGTGATCTTCAACCGCCGCTAGAATTAATAAAATATTTGAAAAATTATAATATTTCATACAATTATAATATTTATCAAAAATTCGATACTGTTAATTGCGGACATTTATGTTTAAAATATTTAAAAAAATATTGGAATAACCGTTTAAATATCTCTGAACAATAAATAGCTTCTCATTCTCACGATGTCTTTCACTTTGTCCATAACGGGATCCTCCTCTACCCTGATTACGAATCACTCGCCAGCTCTTCAACTAGATGGTGAATATGAATGCGGGTTGCTATACTTGTCGACATTTAACTCGATACCTAATATTGACAACCGAAATAATAAGTTTTATTATGGTGATAACGAAGTAGTAGAAATTCCTGAAGGGTCATATGAACTTCAAGATCTTGATGATTATCTTAAAAGACATCTCCAAGGTTGCACCTTTACACTGACATGCAATAATAATACGCTAAAAACATCTATATTGTGTTCCAAAAACGTCTATTTTAAAAAACCAAATTCGATTGGTAAGTTACTTGGTTTTGGAGAAGAAACAGTTCAGGCGAATATATTAACTGAGTCCCCTTTTCCCGTGTCCATTCTGTCTACAACTATAGTACGAGTTGAATGTGACATCGTGAGCGGGTCATTTATAAACGGAAAACCTAGTCATATAATTCATGAATTTGTGCCAAATGTACCGCCTGGTTACCGGATTATAGAAACACCTAAAAATGTTATATATTTTCCTGTTACTCAAAACAGCTTAAACGCTCTTATAATAAGAATACTGGATATAAACGATAATTTAGTGAATTTACGTGGCGAAGAGATTCAGATATATTTACATCTCAGAAAAAAATGATAGACTTTAATAAATGTACGGTCTCAAACAGCAAAGCCGTTAGTGCTCATTGTGCTATCAAGAAAAGAAGACCTAAAGGACAACTAACGAAGGAAAACAAACAGTTTTTAAAAAACATAGGATTATTAAAATGAGTATACTAAACTTATCAGACTCCTTTAGCTTTGATAGCACGATTGAAAGTTTCGAATATCATTCGTATAAACCGTACGTAACAAGTTTCAATTTAAATGATGAAATCCGTATACCTATCAACCAGCAAGATCTATACGTATTACCATCAGCGAGTACTTTATACATAGAGGGTACTATAGAAGTATTCAACAGAGAAACAAAAGCGAAGGTGTCCAGTGTTCATTTTACAAATAACCCTATACTTCATTTATTTCAAGATATTCGATATGAGCTGAATGGGATTGAAATAGATAAAATTAAAAACGCTGGGGTCACAACAACAATAAAATCTCTTGTGTCGATGAATGAACTTGAATCATCGATGTCAAAGTTATGGGGCTGGGATGTTGATGGCACAAAAATTACGCATGGATCATTTTCTGTGTCAATTCCTTTAAATAAGATTCTTGGCTTCGCAGAGGATTATAACAAAATTATTATTAACTGTAAGCATGAACTTATTCTTTTACGATCCAATACTAATTTAAATAGCGTAAAACTGAACACAAATGAGTATATAGGTAACATAACTATATCTAAAATAGTATGGCGCATGCCGCACATTAAGGTTTCTGATCGTGAAAGATTAAGTTTGCTTAAATATTTGGAAAGAGATCGAGCTATTCAGGTAGCATTTAGGAACTGGGATCTGTACGAATACCCGCTTTTACCTAAAACATCAAAACATTCTTGGGCCGTCAAAACTTCGTCTCAAGTTGAAAAACCTCGATATGTTATAATTGGATTAAAAACAAACAGGAAAAATGTTGCTGATAAAGATATATCGCGTTTTGATCATTGTAATTTGCGTGACGTTAAAGTTTTTTTAAATTCAAATTATTTTCCTTATGAAAACTTGAATGTCAGTTTCTCGGCTCAAAAATTTGCTATATTATATGAACAGTACGCTAAATTCCAACAGTCTTATTATAACCGCAGCCAAGCACCGTTGTTGAATCCACAAGACTTTATAAATAAAGCACCTCTGTTTGTTATCGACTGTTCTCGTCAAAATGAAACCTTAAAAACGGGTTCAGTCGATGTGCGGATTGAATTAGAGTGTGACACAGATATCCCTGACAATACCGCGGCTTATTGTCTTATTTTGAATGATAGTATTATAGAATATAAGCCGTTGACCAATATAACAAAGAAGATATCATGAAACTAGACCATCTATTCGTAGATGTTCAGGGGTTTAAATCATCTAAAAATGAATTTATTATTAAAGAATTTGCATACAGTACCTATGAACACACGCAGGCGTATTTAATAAAACCTCCATATTCATTTTCTACGTTATCAGAAAACGAAAAAAGGCATGTGAAATGGATAGAGAGAAACCTTGGCATTATGTGGCGTGAGGGGTATATCAACCACAGAGAATTTAAGAGAATGATTCATAATTTCTTGGAAGGCAAAAAAATATATGTAAAAGGTTTTGAAAAAATTAAGTGGATTAATGATTTATGTGCTGATTGTACTGTAATAGACTTGGGAGAGAAAGGTTGTTCTAATTTTCAATTAATGTATAAAAAGTATTGTATCGACAACAGCTCTTATAATTGTCTACATCATAAAAAAGCTTGTGCCTTAAAAAACGTTATATGTCTTAAAAAATATTATTTCGATATTATGCATATTTAACATTGTAATAAATTATACCTAATTTTCAAAAATAAATATTTACGTTTAATCATTTTTTTATTTTTTAACCCAGTCAAAATTAGTTATCATTTATTTTGAACGAAGACTTTTTATATTAACCCATTTTTAAATAATTGAATTTGTTTGTTTAAAAATATGAAATAAATGATAACGATTCATACCTGTGGCTAATAATAGTGTTAATCTATTTAAGCGATATTTACTGAAAAGATTTTTCTTGTGCATTTAATCATGATAATTTTATTTTCGTTTGAATTATTGCTTTATTGACATACTTACAAAAAAAATCTTTCCTGTTGACGTATCGCTTAATCAAAGGAATAAAACAAGAAAATTGTTGACCATATTTATTTTCAAAATTATATACAAAAACAGTAAAAACATTAATAACTAACACTATATCCGCACAACTTCTTGGATATCTTATTTATTACACTTTCTGTACTGTCTATTATCTCATCGTATCCGTCACTTGCCACATACTGCGCACTGAGCATAACGTTTTCACCGGTTTCGTCGTTTTGATCCGGCGCGGAGTCACTTATGTTAATTATTTGGATTTTGACAAGTCTGTTCCCCTTAGTTGCTTCATTGTTTATAACGAACGACGGCGGGTGACCTCGTACACTTCTCTTTACCACTTTGTTTAGCCTTAGTTTTGGTTTACTAGACTTGGTTTTCGTTTTGGCACTTGCAATTTTTTTTACAAATTCACTGACTTCTTCTTCTTCTTCATCTTCTCGGAATCCTAATGGACCCTGTGCATATTGCGAAAACATGATTTGAGTGTCTTGCGTTCCTTCCATATTCTGAAACAAAAGAAATCAAATAAATAAACGCATCTGGCAACACATATGAGCATTTTCATACGCTTACAAAACAATAATAGCAACAAAATAATACGAATAAATATTAAATAATGCCAATTTTACTTACCGAATCGGGAATGGATCAGCTCGTCTTAATTTTCAAAACTTTGGAACGACTTTACTCAGTTATGAATGTAGAGTGCAGAATGATAACTTACTATAACAGCCGCTATTTATAATTACAGTAATTTCATGCGTCAGCAAATTAAATTAACACGCGCTTCGGAGCATGCGGTGCATACCGCCGCGCTGCTTAATGCCGATCAAATTACAACGACACGTAAGGACTTGTTATAATTGGTACCAAATGCAATAAATGTGAATAGGTATATTTCACGTGTCAGCAAATTACCTTAGCACGGGCTGCATGCCGCCGCGCTGCTTAAGACACGTAAGGACATGTTTTAATTGATACCCAATGCAATAAACGAGGATAGGTATTATTTGCCTGTTCAACAGAACATGATTTTACTTACCATTATCAAAATATTACATTTAAAATTAAGCCTGAGCCCTGAGCTTTTTGATGACGGAAAACATCGTCAGGAAACCTCCGAAGCGAGAAAACTCAATTTCAACTCAAGTAAAATGTGTTTTCAGTCGGTATCCTCGCAGTCTATATATACTTAGGTGGGTGAAAGAAAAAAAGAAAACAAATGTTAATAACACTTCATATTTATTTATTAAAAAAAAAGAACAAACCATACAATTTACAAATCAATGTGTAATTATAAAAAATAAAGTACTTAATGATAATCTACTTATTTGGTATAGTCAGCGTCAAAAGTCGCTCATCTGGTCGTAGAGCGAAAAGGTACAAAAGTGATGAGCGGCTTTTGACGCTGACCCTACAACATACATAATTATAATTTTACAATAACGTAAGTACTCAACGTATTTTATTTTATTAAACACATTCTAATTTTTTATTACCCATTGGGTGCCTACGAAATAAAATTACAGCTCGAGGAAAGGTCGCTTAGATAACTACTGTACTAGAAAATAGACTCATGTCCCCAAGATTTGGTTGAAATTTTGTCTGATAATATATGTCGTTTATCGTCTTTGTTAGATAAAGCAACTTTATTGACAGATTGAGTGAAGATCTCGTGCCTAATCGATTTAAATAATATGTGTTTTTTCCGAACTATTTTATCATTGAATAACACATCCCGATAATCATTTAATGTTAACTCTTGAACTGCTGGTTTTTTTATTCCTTTAGCCTTTTTGATAAGAGATTTATCACTTTTGATACAGTATAGTTTAGAACGTAACCCTATAAACTCGGTAATAAGTTCTCCTCCTAACTCATCTTTGAATAACCCAGGAATCTTCTTGTTACGTAAAGGTATTTGCAAATCATTTACAGGGTTATAATTGCTTGTGTCAAAAAAGTTTAAAAAAATATTTTTTAAATCGCTGTAAAAGTCTGCAGTTTCGATTTTGTAAATAAAACTGTCGGTATCAGTGTAGCACAGAGTAACTTGATCTTGGTAGTGTTTTTTTATTACCGTGTAGTGAAATTGGTACATATGACTTTTAGAAAGTTCTAATACAGAGAATCCTACGTAGATTGGTTTATCTAAAATTACTTTTTCAGGCTTCATTTGTACGACAACCAAATTTTCAGACAACACTGTTGCACTATGGAAATTCGGTTTGGCAATTAATTTGTTAGCACAAGTAAACTTTTTTGTTTTGTTTTGACGGTCGTGCCACTTATTTACTAATTTGACGTCAACTCGCCGCTCACTGTCTTCAAGAGTTTTCCCAAAAACTGAGTTATTCATTAATTTAAAAAGGTCTTGTTGGAAAGGAGTAGTAGCTTTTTTTCTCAGTTCTGTATTTAAATGAATATACTGTTTTAAGAATGGACTTTGACGAAACCTTATAACGCGATGGATTTTATCAAGAGTTAAGCCGTTGCGTAAACATGTTTTCAGATGGACGTAATGAATGACGTATTCGTATTTGTTATATAAATTTGGGATCAATTTGGTCGTTTTTCCTCCTGGAGGAATAAATTTTTGTGCGCAAAATGGATAGTCGTTATGGTTATGGTGTAAATTTTCCGGATATAGCAAGTCAACTTCCAGAATAAATCCAAATGGAGCATCATCTTCGACAGACAAAATATCTAGTTGGGCAATTTCATGATGATCTAGAAAACTAAAATTAGACATGGGCAACGATTGACACATACTGTAACCATATAAGTTATTGCAATCGATATATACTAAAAACGAGTCTGGTTTATTCATGTCATAAGTTTCCATGTACTTATTATTAGCCTGAGCATATCTGGTCGAACACATGCAAATACCACCTCTTATTCCTTTTTGTATGAGTCGAATTATTTCTAATTCGGATATCAATTCAAGCTTAACTCCGGTTTTTAATAACATAGCATCAAACGATAAGCTTGGAGCAGTTAAATAGAATGCCGGATCTAAATGATAATTTAACTTGCAAATGAACCGAAAGTTCTCAAAAATATCTGATAAAAGCAACACATCAGTTTTTAGGTAAAGATCAGTATATTCTCCCATATCTTTGATTTTAAATTCGGACCATACAGATTGCGCATGTGCGTAATCTGAATCGCTTATTTGTTCGTTGGAAAGAGAATCAAAAAACAAGTTCTGTGATGGAAGCTCGGTCTCTGTAAACTTATCCCAGCTCGACATATAATCGTAAGGATAAATACCTTTGCGAGTTAATAATTTATTTTTTTTAGTTTCAGGATAAAACTTGTTCAAGTGAATAAAATCATCTTTATGTAAACCATTCGCTAATTTTTCCAAGCTTGTTCCTAAAAATTTAAAAGAGTCTACAAATCGAATTTGTGCATACTTTTGATCTGAAATCCACAAAAACTTAGTGAACGAAATATAATTTTCTTTATTTTTTGGGATTACTTTCACAGGCCCTGAACATTTACTAAGTTCCTGTATAAACAAATGACAATCGTAACCTGCTAAGTTATGAAAGAAAACAGGGACCAATTTAGGAACGCGAAAGCGCAGATTGCAGTACTGGTGCGCGGCACCGCGATAACGGCCCGTTAGATGACAGTGATCTCTTACTTTGTCTGCAAACAATAAACCTTTACACATATGACAATTTTTGGCACGTTCATGAGCTAAAGAATCTTCTACAGTAAATATCATGGGAATTTCTTTTTCTAAAACGTTATGGATGTCTTTAATATGTCTATATAAATAATCTACGAATTTCTGAGCACAATCTGGCCCTCGGTATTGAACAAAACGATTAAGTTGCTCATCATAAGAGCAAATTATATGGTACGCGAAAGCGGCTGGTAAATGTATTTGTTTATTTGTAGTAAAACTACTGTCAGTGTTAGGTTCACAGTTCTGATAGGGTTTAAGGATTGTCTCAAAGTCAGCATACACGACAAATGGAACGTCTTGTTTTCGTTCAAAATGCTTAAATTCGAGATAGGTGCCTTTCTCCGGAAGTACCGTAGCAACCCCACTACAAACGTGACTATTGAAACCGTGTTCAGTTTGAAAAAATATCAGACAGTCTTCGCAGAAATAAAGCTTAGCATGATGTTTGGTAATCTGACCGCGAGCAAGACGCGGTAAATTAGTAATCAAAACATAATGCGACTTATTACCGCGTTCGATTAAAAGTAAATTGATTCGATGTTTCCTTTTATATTGCGATCTGTATAGAGGTCCTACAAGAGTTCGGTTGTTTTTTAAAGAATATACGTTAATACTGATATCAATATTGTGATGCTCAAACGTAATGATATCGGCTAAAGTGACAGGGAAACACATATTATCAAGTTTTAATACGTCTTTAAAATGAGGATAAGATGATAGACGCTCGCGATGGTTTTGACATGGGTAAAGAGCAGCAACAACACACCAGAGAAAACAATAATTATCATGATTTTGAATATTAATGCAAGCTTTTTTATTTTTTATTATCTTAGGTAAGTCTATGTAAGATGACGCTTTCAATGGTTCATACTTATTTATGTTAACTTCTAAATACAAATTAGATAAGAAAGTCCAACCAGAATCGCGCTCCTGAAATTCTTCGATTTTTTTCTGTATACTAATAATTATTGTGTTTAAAAGCTCTTCGAATTGATAATTTTGATGTATAGGAAAATTTTTCGTTGCAAAAGATTTCATTTCCTGCTTGTCATCTTTAAACAAAAGAAAATCGCCAAAATATTCGAAATTTACTTTGAGGGACACATGTTTTTTAAGCGAATTTTCCAAAATTTTTTGCATTTTAGGTTTTACTGTAATCAAAAATGATTCAGGTAAACAAGACTTCAGCTCATCAGTTGCCATTATTCTATAAGATGCTATGCGACCTTTAAAAGCAGACGAAATTTCAACAACCTCATCGTTTAAATTTACACCCGAATTTTTTCTATGCTTATTACTTCTAAGGTGCCCTACCCACTTCCTGCTTTCTACTGTAATTGAACACTGAGTGCAAAAGGGCATGTTTTATGTAGCGACTTTGCTTAAGCTGTAATCCTGGTTTTATATGTTAAATACACAATTTGATAGTTTCAATTTTAATCAAATAATAAAAAGAGACAACCTGCAGTATCCGTTAAAAGCAAAAATAAAAAGTACTAAATTAGTACTTACTTAGTATCGTTACAATAAATTTGACGTTAGCGTCCTTGAAAAGTACATTTATCTTTTTAACAAATTTTTGCTATGCCCTCCATTCAACAGTTTTATCATCGATTTGCGCCCTTAAAGTAATATCGTTAAAAGCGTTTAAATTATGGTTTCATAATAAATCGTTAACATTTATTAAAAACATTTATTAAAAATTACTTGATACACAATTTGATGTAGTTTAAATTTTATTCAAATAAGTAATAAAAAGAGACAACCTGCAGTATCTGTTAAAATCAAAAAAGTACCTACTAAATTAGTACTTAGTATCGTTAGAATAAAATTTGACGTTAGCGTCCTTGAAAAGTACATTTATCTTTTTAATAAATTTTTGCAATGCCTCCCATTCAACAGTTTCATCATCGATTTGCGCCTTTAGAGTAACGAGAGCCTTTTTCCAACGCTCCTGACGTAACTCACCGCGAATATCAGCAGTGTTGTACACCCGCAGCTCCAAGAAAAAGTCTCCGTTGAGGGTGCAAGCTCGTTTTGTTGACCCGTTCGGTACCCGGCTTATAATGGATGAATCAAGCGGATCAGTCTCAGCAGGCTTATGGTTAACAGCAACGTCTTCAGGAAATATTCCGAACACGTCAAACGGGTTTTTAGTTTCTTTTTTCTTGGGTGCAGCAGATCTGAAACATAACAGACATTAAACAATGAATAAGACAGTTGTACTTAGTTCGTCGAAATTCATTAAACAAATTACAAGAAAAATACCTTGGGGTTGACGGCTTTCTTTTTTGAGCAGGTTTTTTTATTTTTGGGATACTGACATCTGCAGCGGCAACGCTCTCCTCTGAATCAGATCTGAAATAAAAAATATGTTTTTATTACTCGACATTTAAAATAACCATATACATCGATAAAAAAAGAAAAAAAAATACCTTTTTTAAATGAAAAAAGTAGACAAACAATATTTAAGTAAATATGTACCCAGCTGACAAAATAAAAAACATGAAATATGAAAATAAATATAAAATGGCTACCTGTTTGGAGCTGAAGCTTTTCGTTTTTCAGCCGACCTTCCCACTTTTGACCGAACGGTTCCGCTGTTTGCAACAGTGATGGGTTCAAACTCGGAATCAGACCTGAAAGGAAATTAAAAATATTAATGCCTGTTGGAACCCTACAAACAATATGAACCAAATGTTTTAATTTCGTTAGGAAAGTAAAGCGTTAGGTACGTTGAAATACATACTTACATTTTAATCGATGTATAAAGCAAATAAACTTTACTAACGTAGAAACTCTGCACAGCTTAACCTCTGAGCTGAAGATGTAGAAGACTTGATGCACTGTGCACGTCACGTTCGAAATTGGAAAGGAACAAATTAGCCCCGCGCAAAAGTTTTAAACGAAATTATTTGCTGATTTTACTAAATGAACTAGGGCTGTCGCATTCCAAATCACAATTGTGTATTATGCTTATGTGCACATAACAGTTCTTTATTTTACATTATTTAATTCTCGACGCGATGGAAAGAGGAACGTTATGAATTTGTCTATCTGTCTGTTGGTAAATCTGCCTACTTCGTATTCCACATATGCATGTATTCAAGATACCAAAAAACTAATCGAGAGTGAGTTGTAAGCTTTTTTTAATTTACTTTTTTAATTTTTAATTTACTTATTTATTTTTTATTTATTTATTTCTCACCAGCTAAATTAAGGAATTACCTAAATATTAGTATTTCAGTAATTGTAGTAATCATTATTTCTTTTAAGAACATTTATATTCGCATTTAATAGAGGTACCCATTAATTGTAAATTTATCCATTGATCATTGTCAACCCTACACCTTTATAATATGAATATTATTTCGCAACCACGCTTCATACATGCACCGCATTTGTATGTCAGCAAAAAGACGCCGATCGCACTGTGTGTCACATTACAACTTGATAACGTTGCGCAATAAAATTGGCTAATACCTAATTGGTAACATTTTCATGCTCAGTTCTGTACGTTAAAATTATAACGGAAACTGGAAAAAAACCTCCTCAGATCGTTCAAATAGCCTCAGTATTAACCGACTTAATTACTAAGTTAATGGGTAAGGTTAGTAATTGGTTAGCTCACACAACCAAATATCATCTTACCTCACCTACTAAGACGAAGATTTAAACTTAGGTAAAAACGTGTTCTAACTGTAATGTTTGCTACTTTACATCGTAATTATAAATACACATACAATTGTTATTTCCTAATACGAAAACAAACATTGTCTTGTTACAGGTACAAACAGGTATAAACCTTTTTCAATTTGAACACAAAAATAAACAATTCCTATATTATTAACATTTATGATAAGATAACCTAACCAACTTAGAAAAGTCGAAAAACAATAGACATTTTCGCTTCAAAGGTCAATATCTTAAAAACGGTTGAACCGATTTTGATAAAACAAGTCTAAGAACCATTGTTAGAAAACCTGTTAAATGAAAAACCGCATTTAAATCGGCTCATTCATTTAGGAGCTATGGTACCACAGACAGACACACAAAAATCTAGGTACAAATTCTAGCGCACGATGTCAAAGTTTAACATAAGCGCTGTCTGTGGGTTAAGCACTGAACTAAGTAGGTGTAAGTAATGATTTAAGTAAGTACCTTTGATGTACTGGTTTCGTATAGAATACAAATGGTTTCGAATAATTTCGATAGATGTCATCACCGCCTACTCGTATGTCCATTTGCATGTTAAGAACAATAAACCTTAGCGAGCGCGCTCGCTACGTAATTTGATCGAGTACCTAACTTACACTACAATGTCTTCGAGTTGAAATGACTTAAGTACATAATCATGTATATCACTTTACAACTCGTTTCTGATCAAACTTTATATTCTAGTCAGCAAGACAATTTTTACGTCAACATGATAAAGTGATATAAGTTATTTAGAAAGTGTGATAAAGTATCGCGGTCTCACAGATGGAGTTGTTCTACATTAACATCAATTAAATCACACTATTTGACTTAGTTTTAGCGATACCAATTTAAAATCATATTTCGGTTTTCACTAGTGTAGTGAGTTACACATTTTTATGTTTTCGTAATTTAAATAATGTTTACTTAGTGCTTTATTCCAGCGTAAATTAGTTTAAACCTAACTCGCGCTAACGATGGTTTTGAGATTCGTTGATATAAATAAATCCGACATACAATTTGCCGTGTACGTAAAACGCGGTCATAGCGATACATCCGAAAACGGATGCCGGGAACTAACGCGTCCTGGGTGACCCGACCTTGTCTGTGGAGTCTGATCAGCTTTGCGGATGAGTTGTATACAAGCCTCGGTGGGAGGCATCCAAAACCACCACGCACACAAAAAGCGGTCATAGCGATACATCCGTAGGTGGATGCCGGGAACTAGACGCGTCCTGGGTGACCCGATCTTGTCTGTGGAGTCTGATCAGCTTCGCAGACAAGTTGTGCAAACACCTGAGTTAACCTGAGTCAAAGGCTGCGGCTTGAGACCGAGGAGCGCTCAGTGGCTTCGGCCTCGTGCATATCGGACTTGATCAACCCGGTGTGCATGGTGTACTTTTGCTTTTACTTTATCTAAGCTCAAACATTATTAAACATATCTATGTTAGGTTGTCAATTAGTTGAGACTTGAGTTGGACTGAAATTTAAATACATTGAATAAATTCCCGTCGGGTTGGCTTGTCGTTGAACCTCGAGTCAAAACTTCGCTCATTCGAACGAGAGGTGGATGCCCAATGCGATTTCAGGTGTAGGTTGAGCGTTATGATGAACGTGAATTCTGATAGGTTACTGTTAGGTTGGGTTCCGTTAGGTTTGAGTTGCTGTTGGGCTGATGTATTCGTTGCGTTGAACGAGAGGTGAAACAGAATGCCCAATGCGATTTCAGGTGTAGGTTGAGCGTTATGTTGAACGCAAATGCTGATAGGTCACTGTTAGGTTGGGTTCCGTTGGGTTTGAGTTGCTGTTGCGTTGAACGCGAGGTGAAACAGAATGTCCAATGCGATTTCAGGTGTAGGTTGAGCGTTATGTTGAACGCAAATGCTGATAGGTTACTGTTAGGTTGGTTACCGTTGGGTTTGGGTTGATTGTAGGTTGTGTGCAATTCATTGTATTATTGGGCTTCTGGATCACCACGAATGAGTGAGGGCGAAATTTTTCGCCCGATCGAATGAATGGTGGTCCAGAATGCCCAATAATATACTACTCTTA